>CABHPP010119570.1:0-13224 GCA_902168425.1 Peromyscus attwateri
TGCTATCAGCACACCACACCCACCTTTGTGAGGACCCTTAGAGGCTGTGAGATTTATCACTGTTAAGTTGGACTGGATGGACAGCCCTAATGGACAATGCAGGCTGCTTCTGAGAAGTGTAGGCTGAAAGTGTTCTATCTACAACCCAAATGTCAAGAATAAGTTCAGAAAAGCCAAGTGTCTCCCAGGAACAGTCTGAGTGGATCCCCTGTGCCCACACTTCATCTCAAGATCTTAGACTCTTGTAAGAGTACATCTGACAATCTGGAAGAAAAAGGGAAAAAAAGATTTAATTTTAGTATGTGTGTGTGTGTGTGTGAGTGCATCTGAGTATGTGAGACTGAGAGAGGGAGAGAGAGAGAGAGAGAGAGAGAGAGGGCTGTGCATGGGTACCCACAGTTGCTAGAGAGGGTCTTGAATAGCCTGGAGTGGGAGGTAGAGGTGGTTGGAAGTTGCCTGGTGTGAGTGCTGGGAACTGAACTTGGGTTGTCTCTAGGTCCTCTGCAAGAGCAGCAATCACTTTTACAGCTGAGCCATCTCAACAGCACCCGCCGCAAAACAGATTCTTTTGAAATCTACTTAGTTCCATTTTTCTGTCCATACCAGTGATACATGACGCTACTCAAATAGATGGGCATGCATGCAGCATCGCCATAGCACTTTTTACAGTTAACCAACTTCTTTACCCAATCATTGCTTCACCTGGACCTCAGGACATGCAGCACACGGGGCCATGTCATCTACTTTATGCAGTGAATATCTGGGGCCCATTGAGGTAAATTAGCCAAGGGACCCCTATGCAGAAGCTGATCCCTAATTCCTTCTTAAATATGATGCACATTGGCTGTTGTTCCTGATGGGTTTGTTTGGTCTTTAACTACAAGCCAAGTAGCCTGAATTCTAATCTTAGTCCAGCCTTGCAGAGGGTGCCCATGTCTCTCTGCACCTCAGCTTCCATTTTGAAGATTGTGGGAGAATTGCTGTGTGTCTCAGAGGATGGCTTTAGAACGGATAAGGAGCATCAGCATTTTGCCATTGAAAATTAATTAGCTTATTAACATGCTCATGTGGAGTTACACTCTGAAGCCACACTGAGGACACTTCAAAGTTCCAGTTTATCTCTATAAAATAGTGATAACAGAATGCCACAGAGTTTTTCTCTTTATCATGGCATTGCCAAACTATTTTGGTAGTATACTAATTTTTATTTTTAAGTATTTAATTAGCAAACATAGTATATATTCAAGTTGTACACATGCTAATTTGTATAGAGGCACTGTATGACTAACACAAATGAATGAACACATTTGCTACTGTGTGGGCCCTGTGCATCCTAGGGTCTGCAGCGTGAAGGCCTGGTCCCAGTCTGCAGTGTAGCTGGAGGAAGTAGAACCTCTAAGAGGCCACTCAGTGTGTGTCCTTGAAAAGGCACAAGAATGCTAACCGCCACCACCCACTCTGATTCCCAGCTGCTTCCACAAAGTAAATAGCTGTGCTAGACTACATGTTCCCATCATGATGCTGTACCTGCCACAGACCGACAGCAACAGAAAGGCAAGCACTCTGCCGTTTGACCTTGCTGTCAAATTAGAGTATTCGTATTAACGTGACCGTTATGCTGCTGTCACATCCAGGAAAACTAATGATTCCTTAACACCAATTAATATCTAATCCGTAGTCAAGTTCTCCAGTAGTTAAGAGTCCGCAGTTCTTGTTCACAGTCGGGAATCAGAAGGGGGTGGTGGCAGTTAGTATTCTCGAGCCTTCTCTTACTTTTCTCATTATAACACAATGCAAATTAAATCTGCATATGGGATGTGGTTGGCCACCATCTCTTGGGCCACCTGTCACAGCACTGTGTTGCTAGAACAGTTGTATCACTTTCCTTGTTGAATACTCCACCTTTGGGGTCAGGTTAATGGCTTCACTCTAAGGGTGTTTTAACTTTTTTCTTTTTCCAAGTATTAACATGTAGGTTTGACTGTGAGAGTGAAAATACATAACAGTGTATTTGTTAAGGCTGCCATTGCAAAGTACCAGAGGCTGAAAAGTCTAAATGACAGGAAGGTATCCTCTCACAGTTCTGCGGACTAGAATTTCAAGATCAAAGTCTCCTGCGGCTTTGAGGGAAACATCTCCCCCAGGCTCTTTCTTTCCTTGCCTTGGAGCTGCCTAACTTCTCCTGGCTTCACACCATCTTCTTGTCATGTATATCTTTCTCTGGTTTAACTTCCCTCTGTTATAAGGACACCAGTCATATTGAATTATAAATCACTCCACATAATAACAACACTATTTTCAAATAAGGTCAGTAGTAAGGGCAAGAAATTCAACATATAAATTGAGAGTTGAGATTGTAACCATACAGCTGCATAGTGTCTGAATGTGGTATAAATTTCATTGAATATCAGCTAAGTTATTAATCATTAAATCATTAACATACTGATATAAGAACTAAATACACACATATTTATATACACACTATGAAATACCTGACACATAATAAGTTTTCTATAAACATTAGCTCTTAAATTGTAATGTGCTACAGTGTTAATGTACTTGACCTTGGAAAAGGGCTCAAGATGTGACTCTGCATTAGTTAATAATGTTTCTATAATAGTTTACATTCATGATAGAATGCTATTTAGCAATTTTAGAGAGTGATTTAAATTCATAAAGCTCGGTAAGAAAGTGCCAAAGAAATTACAAATTTCGGTAGGTAGAGAAGCATGAATGTATTTGAAAATAGGCCTGAGGGCACAGTAAGCCTTGCTTGGAACTGTCGGAGCCCTGGTACAGGAAGAATTCAATCCTAGCTTCCCTGGGTCACCTACTATATGTTTCTAGCCTGAGCAGTCCCTTTCTCTGAAAAGCTCAACACCAGAACTCCAGGCTTCTTCTCACGGCTAAGGCTTTAACTTCTACAAGAATGACAGTGAGAGGCATTGAACAAACTGTCATTGAAAATGACAAGAATGACCCCACTATATTATTACTATGTCCAAAACTAACACAAAAATCTATCTGGGGCTTAGTGAGGTAGCTTAGTGGGTTAAATACTTAACACCTGAGTTCAACCCTAGAATCCATGTAAGGGTAGAAGGAAAGGACCAATTCTAGCCAGGCATGGTGGTGCACACCTTTAATCCCAGCACTTCAGAGGCAGAGGAAGACAAATCTCTGTTTTTGAGCACAGCCTGGTCTACAGAGTGAGTTCTAGGACAGCCAGGGATACACAGAGAAACCCTATCTTGAAAAACTAAAAAATAAAATAAAATAAGACCCAGTTCCACAAAGTTGTCCTCTGACCTCTATATGTGTACTGTGACATTTGCATCACACTCACAATTATAATAATAAATAGATAAAATCTTTTAAAATGTATCTTGGTGTGGGATGTAACTTTGGTGGCAGAAATCTGGCCTAACATGAGGCTTGAATGAGATGTCCTCCATGGTCTAGGGCATTTGAAAAACTGGTCATCAGTTGATGGTACTGTTTAGGAAGGCTTAGGAGATGTGACCTTGTTGAAGGAAGTATGTCACTAAGGCACGCTTTGAGAGTTTAAAAGACTTACATCACTTCTAGTGCAGTCTTTTCTTGGTGTTTGAGGTTCCCGATGTGAGTCTTCAGCTTCTGCTCCAGCGTTATGTCTGCTGCTGGTTACCATGCATCACTGACATGATGGACTCGTGTCCCTCTAGCACTGTATGCAGCCTTTGTCACTGAGTCTTATCAACCAATGGAACGGCACTTAATACAAAGGGCCTGGGGTTCCATTCCCTGTATCACAAGCAGCAATCAGGGAGATGTAGGTCAGTTTCCCCAGATTGTAAGTGAAAATTTCTGGGTCTCAGAGTGGCTTATGGTTGTTTCTTCTACGTTTGTTTCAGTTTCAGTTTTTATTCCCTGAGCACTCCTTGCTAACCTGTTTTGTTCAGGGGTTTTGGGCTTATTGTTTGGTTGGTTTGGCTTTGTAACCCAGACTGGCCTCAAACTTACCATCCTCCTGCTTCACCTTCCACAGTGCTGGGATTACAGATATTTGCCACTGTGCCTTGCTCCATTTCCTTGTATTCCTTCTTGGTACACTTTTTAAATTTCTCTTACTCATTTCCCACTCCGCAAATCTGAAATGCAACATCACAGGTCTCACAACACTTGGAGCTGTAGAGTGCTGTGTCCTCTCCACACACAAGCCACAGGATGGAGTTCTCTTCCCATCACCACCTACCCTGGTTTTCCCAGCAGGCATTATGCTAAGCCACCAGACAGGCGTTCTGGAGAGAAAAGTCCAAGCAGAGGACCATGAAAGAGTGAAAGGGCCAAGACTCCTTGATGTGGAGATGGAATCAGTCAGGGTCTGCCAGTGAGTCATCCTGAAAACCTCTGTCTAGCCTTCACAGAGGAGACAGCCACCAGCTGGGAACCATGACACAAGAGCTCCCTGTGCACTGCCAGCTGTGAAGACCCATGTGACAATAGAAGTGTTCTGTCTCACACTCCATTGAAAGTCAAGGTCCTCTCACATGGCTTTTCCTCTCCAGGATAACTCCCTGGCTGCTCAGCCAACTGTACCATGGCCTGAAGAAAAACTGCAATGTAGATCATGGGGAGGTAAAAGTCATCCCACTCAGGTCTGGAGAAGACATAGAACTTCACAGCATTGAGTGCTAGAAGACTGAGAGTTCATTTCAGATCATTAGAATTATTGCCAGCAGAGAGTGAGACAAGAGTCTCTCTAGGTCCCTAATACTTTACACTGCCACTGCTAGCCTCATAGGTACCAAGAAGACAGCAGAGAAAGGGCAGAAGTCTCCATCAGTTGGGAGTGGGATGGCCCTGTAAACCAGGGGATGTGCCTATGGGGCTGAGACATTGGGACAATCTCTACAGCCCTGCATTAATCTGTCCTTACAAGCCACCTTCTGGCCTTAGTCTAGATTTCCTTCTGAAAAGTGGTTCTCCTGTTATAAAAAGTGACAGGGTCTTTCTGTCTCTGGAAATTTTCATTTGCTTAGAGAATATAAGCTTCCCTCCCCTAGAATCTGCTTACCCTGAATAAGCTCAAAAGCCAAGATGGTAAGACAAGAATTTGGCATGAGGAAAGAGGCAGTAGCAGCACCAGACTGCTACATCAGTGTCCCCATGAGGAGCAGTGTCTACACAGAATAGAAGGTATAATCCAGCCAAGTCCTAACTATCTCCACACCCTTCCACACCACCAACCCTCTATCTTATCAGCCTGTGGTAGAGGCTTCTTAGAACCCCTTTTCCTCACATTATTTCACTTCCTCATTCATTTATAAGCTATGTATTAATGTTTCCTATGTGCAAGATACTGAATCAGGTGTTAGGAGACTGAACAAGAATGAAAGATCTCCAAGAAGGTAGAATTAAAAAGGGACTATAAGACACACATAGGCCTTTCTCCTCGTTGGCCGTCCGGAGGCAAGATGGGTCACCAGCAGCTCTACTGGAGTCACCCGCGGAAGTTCGGCCAGGGTTCTCGCTCTTGCCGCGTCTGCTCTAACCGCCACGGTCTGATCCGGAAATACGGCCTGAACATGTGCCGTCAGTGTTTCCGCCAGTACGCGAAGGACATAGGCTTCATTAAGTTGGACTAAGCGACCTTGAATGGATTATTCAAGACTGTCTACACAACGAAACAGATCATGCTAGTCTTTGTACATAAAGAATAAAAATGAAGACCTTCAAAAAAAAAAAAAGACACACATAGATAATATGTAAGCATTGATTACTTATACTGCATATTATTTAGAATACTGTCAGTGTAAATAACAGAAAATGTCAGCTTTTGATGTAAATGGTAACATTAATTTATTATCTTATCAAGAAGTCTAGAAATTGGGTGCTTCTGGGGCTGGTTGATGTAACAGCATGATGTCATCATGCATCTATATTCTCTCTGTCATCATCCTCTGTCATTTGTTATGATGGCTTGGTCCTTGAACTTGTCACCTCATGGACATAGATGACTACCAGTCCACATGGAGATAACAATCCCAGATGGAATGGCAGGGTCTCACTTGCTTTCCTTTCATTTTTCTAGGCAAGAAAGCTTCCTTGGAACTATGTCTCCTCTCAACTTTCTCTGTGTCTCACAAATCAAAAGTATGCCACTTGGTCATTTTCATAAGACATGCTGGGAAAGTGAACTATTAACCTTATGGATTTGACCAACAACAATCCAATACTTCAGACCTCAAGAAAGTGCTCTGGATATCAAACAAAATCTGTATTCTGTTATCAAAAAAACAAAGTTTGGATGACATAGGTTAATGACCAAATCTACTTACCGCAACATACAAGGGGTATCTAGCATATTTGCTTGAAGCTGTTTAATCCCATCTAACAGATACAGTGTCTGATCCTTCCACTGCTTTGTAAGTGAAGTGGGAAACCATTTCCCCCAGACTGAGACATCTCTTGCATAATACATCTATTATTTATTGTTTATTATTTAGCACTGCACTACGCATTAGGTACCCATTAGCTCATTTGGTTCTTGCAACAATTCTATAAAATGGAGGCTATTTCCTCTATTTATACAGATTAAAGGGGGAAAAAAATTTACACCAAGGAAGTCAAGTAACTTCTCAAAGTCAGTGAGAATGACAGAGTAGCACCAGTCCTTTACCTACTCAAAGCCCCCGTGTTCCCTGAGATTCATCTTCACTGCCTGGTTCCAGGACAGGTTTGTGGGGAAGAGGCACCAAGGGCGTGTGACACAGTAGAGAAGGCAAAAGACACGTGAGGCCTCTGGGGGTGTTTCATGGCTTTACTCCTGGAAGCTGAAGTTTGGCATGCCAAGAGGCCAAGAGAATCTGATCCAGGAAGAGCTGCTCAGGCTGAGTGGGTGAATAAGGGCTCTTCCTGCCCTAGGGATGGGACTTTTTAACCCTGTTGACTACAGTAAAAGAAATAAGGCTAACTTAGAAAACCATTAGAAAGAGTCACTGAAGATGCCAAGCGTGGTGATGCCAGCACCCGTGTAGTCAAGAAGGTGAGAGGACCAAAAGTTCCAAGCCAATTTATACTGCCTGTTGAAAGCCTGACATAAGAAAACAGGTTTTAAAAGAGAAAGAGAAGGTGGGAGGGAGGGGCTGAAAGTGTAGTTCAGTGGGATAGCATTCATTCCTAGAATGCCTAGAAATGCATGTTCAGTCATACTATTTCACACAACCTTTCTTTAGAAAACCTGGACTGTACTCCGCATCCATGCAGATGCCATGTCAGGGCTAATAACAAGGTATGGGGAGCAGTTCACAGTGTACAGGGCCTCTACGTGCAACATCTCCCCCTCTCAGACGACAAAACAGGGGCGAAGAGAAGCCCTGCATGCCACGTGCACACAGGATGCACTACTGAGCACCTGAAATGTGACTGGTATACCTAAGGAACTGACTTTCTCATTTTAACTCGGTTTACATTCCAGAAGCCATATGTGAACAGTAATTACTGCACTAGGTGGCGCCTTTTGGCATGATAAGTGACGTGTCCACATATGTTGCTTTAGTAAGCTACAATGCCCTGACGCCTGTGCTTGTAGTAACAGATTTCAACAGCAGTTCTTCCTGGATTCCCTGAGTTAATTAATAGCCTGATTTAAATACTGGAAACTTAATTTTGTTGTGAAAATTTCTCAGCTATGAATGTTACAAGGGGAAGGGGCCAAAAATAGTTGAGCATAATTTTCCCTCATGTCAGTAAGGACTGACTGAACTTGGGCAATTGAAACATAATGTATATTCTGTCACCAAAGTGAAGTTTTCCATCTGGGATGTGGATGAAGTCATGACCTTTGGAGTCCAACAACACAGACCATTGCCTAAAATAGTCTATGCATTGAGGGCTTTAGTCAGAACTGTCCACCTCTGGTAGAAAACACAGTATCGAAGACTTCCTTGGGATTACTTGATAATCATAAATTCCAGACAGTTCCGGGCATCAAACACTTGCTGTTCATCAATACAGTTAAGCTGACTGAAGGGGCATTGGGGATGGGGGTTGGGGGTTGCAGACAGGGAAGTTAGAGGAAAGGATGTTGGGAGAAATTAGTATTTACCAGTGAATCGCATGCATGAAACTCTTGCTTTTCAAAAGGTGGCCAGAGGACTAAGAGTGAAGAGAAGTGAAAATAAGTCATCCATGTTGATGGGATAAGAATAGTCCTGTGCTCATCTAGACAAGCACTTCCTCCTGGACTGTAAGAAGACTGTAAGACCACCGTACTGGTTTGTTTGTTCATTCGTTTGTTTTAATCTACTTTGCCTACTAAGAAATTTTAGAGTTGGGTGGAAAAATATGCCAACGCCAACATCCACACCTACCACCCAACAGTGACCTTCAGGAGGCTTGGGTTGTCCTGTCGTGTGAAGCTGAGGGATTCTCAGCCTGCTGGTCATTCCTGTCTCCTTAAGCTGACTCCAGATAGTGCCTTTCCTTCCTGGATAGATAGGGGTGTAGGTTAGCCAGGCAGGTGACCCTCACCTCCACCCCGGATTTACTCGGAAACTTCATTTCACCATCATTATTAATGGCTGGGTGTGCTAGCACTTCCTGACGAACTCGATAAGACCCACACGGAATCCGAAGGAAACGAATCTGTGACTCAGCATTTTTCTCTCCTACGGGACAGCTATGGAAAGTTCCTCATTGACCTAAGGATGTCTGTGGACCTGGGACTTTTGCCCAATGTCTGCTTGAAGATCTAATCTGTGGCGTAAGAGTATGCAGCCACTGGAATGCAGAATAGCAGTTTCTATGGATGCCCCTCACTAGCCCTTCATCCACATGGAGTCTAAGAACACAGCTTGATGAACCTAACTACAAGTGTCAATGCCCCCCCCCCCCCCCCCCCTCCCTCCCTCCCTCCTTTCATCCCTCCTTCTCCTCCCCCCTCTCTTTCTCTACTTTCTTTTGTGACACTACAGATGGAATTCGGGGCTTTGTGCATGGTTGCAAACATTCTACCACTGAGCTACATCGAATCCCATGTCATGCCTATTTCCACTTGTTTCCCAAAAGTACCCTGATCATCACTGAGCATTGTCTCCCCTAAAGTTTTTACCTCAGGGTTGTTACCCACCTCTCAGATCAATCTCTATCTCCATGTGAGATTAATGACATTAAGTGACTCCAGAGAAGGAGAAGCCGGTGTCTGGAGGCAACAACTGATGAGTCCAGGAAGACACAGCTAATTTGAAAGAGAAAAGAAAACTCAGCTTTATCTCATCTCCATTTTCCACCCAACTCCAACAACTTACGTGTTCCCATGTAAGTTCCCACATCAGATGGCATGACCTACTACTATTGTGGGCTAAATTGTGTCTGTCAAAAATAACCTTGGATGTTGAAACCCTACCTCTCATAATGACTATATTTAAGGATAAGGGCTTTGTGGAGTCAACAAAGGTTAATTGAGACCATATTTGAGAGAAATGTATCCTTACAAGAGTCAAAAATGCTAGAGCTTACACTTGATACATACAAGATAGCCACAGGAGGACCTAAGGAGGGACCACCTTCAAGGCAGGAATAGAGGACTCACCAAAATCAAACTGTGCAAACTCCTTGACCTTGGATTTCTAGCTTCTAAACTGTGAGAAAATCTGTGCTTTTAAGCACCCCAAATTTAAGTATTTTTGTTACAGCAGTTCAGGTGAACTAAAGTCTTTAAGCCATAAGACCTTCCTCTTTAAAGTCTCTCATGTACCAATCAGAAAACATGATACCCTAAACCTATACCCTATAGTACCTTGCTTATCACCCACATGCCCTACAACAATGCCAGGGTCAGGGCCTGGAGCCCAGCTGCTTTCCCAGATCACCAAAATTATACAGTAAAAAAGACCTCAATAATTAAGACAAATATCATTTTAATGAATTATTATGAACAAGAAATTAATGCAAAATATTCATAAGGAATTGGCTACTTCACAGCTTTGTCCCAGCAAGTCATAGTTGGTGTTCGTCAGCCATCTGTCACCATGACAAAATACTTGAGAAGAGAAAAAAACTCCAAGGGAAAACATTTCATTCTGGTTTGTGGTTTCGGGGGTCTCACAGCTTGAGCCTGCAAGGAGGCTGAACATGGCAGAAACAGTGATGGACAAAGCCATTCACTGCGTTGAGTTGGAAAGCAGAATGACCAAGAAACAGGTTCAGGACAAGATATATGTTTCTACATTTTGGGGTCAGGCACTCATTGATCAGCCTCTTCCAGCTAGGTTCCGCTGTCCATCACATCAAATCCATCAAGGAGCTGGTTCACTGGTTTGACCAGAGCCTTGAAAGCCAATACTTCCCCCAAACCAGTCAGCTGACCATGAAGCTCATAAAGTAAGCCTTCGTTGGACATTTCAAAGTCAAATCCTACAAATTAAGAACTATTTTCACTTGACTTTTCAATATACATGAGTCCCCTGTGAGTGGACCCCAAGCTCTACATTTGAGATAAGAAACCACCCTTATTGCCATTATAGCGTGTGAAGATAGCGTAGTAAAAAATCAATGGTTGTGGCTGAACACTGGCTGAATTACAGACTTAGAGTGTTGTGTTCAGTAGTGAACAGGGCAGGTGGGATGACACCCTCCTGGGTAGGACAGTCAGCAGGGAAACTGAAGACAAAGCAGGGACAGGAGACACAAGTGATGGCTGCAAAGGACGGTGGATAGTGGAGCACAAGAGGACACGGAAGACTGGCTCAGGGCATCAGAGGGAAATCCTCTAGACACTAGTGCTACTGAGCAGCAACTTGCCCCAAGCATCATGACACAGGAAGCTCCTGATAGCCTGTAAAACAATGAAGCCCCTTTCTCACACCAGCTGGTCCACTGGCAAATTCTGTTGGTTCCATGTTTAAAACAGATAGGAGATTCCTTCCCACCATTTCTTGACAAGAGTGTTCCTATCTCCTCACTTTATCTCCCCACCTTTCACCTTCTCCATGTCAAAATCAGCGGAATCCCATTAAAAAGTAAAGTTGATCATGCCACCTCTCCATTGCTGCTCCCCCATTATCAAAGTCAACAGATTTGCCCCACAACACTGCCTCTCCCTGAACTCTCTTCTCCTCTTAACAGCTCTGTAACTCATTGATCTGGTTTATTGATTGTCTTAGTTAGAGTTTCTATTGCTCTGAAGAGACACCATGACCATGGCAACTCTTATAAAAGAAAAATATTTAATTGGGGTGGCAGCTTACAGTTCAGAGGTTCAGTCCATTATCATCATGTGGGACATGGTGATGTACAGGCAGACACGGTGCTGGAGAAGGAGCTGAGATACCTCTTGATCTGCAGGCAGCAGGAGTCTGTGTCTACACTAGGTATAGCTTGAACATAGGAGATCTCAAAGCCCACCCCCACAGTGACACATTTCCTCCAACAAGGCCACACCCCCTAATAGTGCCACTCTGTATGAACTTATGGGGGCCAATTACATTCAAATTATCACTTCAGTGGTATCCCAAACCAAACAGTTCCTCAAGGTGAAATAAGTCAGTCATAAGATGACAGATTGGCTGATTCCATTTATATGAGGATCCTAGAATAGTCAAACTCATAAAGACTTGGTGGAGAGAGGGATTATTGTTATAGAGATTCAATTTGCAAGTTGAGAAAAACTTTCCTAGATCGGTGATTGTAGTGATTCACAGTGTCTGACTATAATTAATACCACTGAACTAGACACATACAAATGGTTATGATATGAAATGTCTGCTAAGAATATATCACCCACCACTCTCTTCAAGAACTATTCCATGTCAGTCATGGTAGCACACACTTGTAATCTCAGAACTTGAGAGACTGAGGCAGGAAGATCAGGCCCTTAGAGATACATAGACAAAATGTGTATGGTGGAAAGTTGTAAAACCAAATAATGTGAATGAGATGAACATGTTCCTAAATGTATGCAACCTACCAGATCTGACTAATAGACAGCTAGAAAACCTTAGTGTACCTACAGCCATGGTGGACACTGATGGCTAATCCAAACCCTCCCACCACCAGCAGAACTGAGGATCTAAGGGCCTTACTGGGGAATTAGAGTAAATACTTAAAGGAATTAAGACTAACCAGGCAAGAATGACTGGGCAAAGCAAGAACTAGTCACACTGATAAACAAAGATGGTGGATGCTGTCAACAGCAGACAATCCTTACTGCAAGTCTGGAAGGCAACTGGTTATGAATCTCCACCAAGCCACCTACCTAGGGGCCATAAAAATTGCTTAACTTCAAATTTGGAAAGCCTAGTTAAAGACACCACCTTTAGATGTACCACCTGTGCTCCGGTAAACCCCAAAGTGGGAAAGAAGATTCCACAAGGGATCTGGACTGGAGGAAATGGGCCTGGGGATGGGAAGTTGGACTTTACTGAAATCAGTCCTACTGTTTGGGACTATAAATGTTTGCTAGTATTTGTAGACACCTTCTCAGGATGAGTAAAAGCCTACCCCACCAAAATAGAGGTGTGAATGAAAAAATGTGAAAACTCAAGCCATGCTATTGAATTTCTTTATGTCTGGCTCAGGAGCCTCAGGCCTCACACCTCCTGGACACTTACGGGCACATCACCTGAAAGCTTATGAGTAGCACAAAAATCTCAACTTTCCACAGTTTCTGAGCAGTCTCCCCTCTTCTGTCTTGACCATTACTCAGGAAGCATCAAAGGAGAGATGCTAGGGGTGGAGCCAGGGAAAGGTGAAAATAAGAGAGTCAGAAATGTTTTGTTCCAGGGCTTGCATGCATGTGTGTGCTTTAAATAAGTTCAAGGGAAAAAACTAAGCAGAGTGCAAATATTTACACCTTAAAAAGTTTCCTTTGTGAGCTGAGCATGGTGGCCTGCTCCTGTAATCTCAGCACCAGGGACAGAAGCCAAATGAGAATCTCAGGGAGAATGGAAAAACCTGAACACAAGAAATCTAGCATAACTAGTATACCTTCAGGCCTAAATGGTTTGGTGTCCCTGGTTTGGCCACACTGTGAAACACTACTCAAAAGGAACCAATTCCTGAGACACAAGGGTGGCAACTCGGATGGATCTCAAGAGAATTTATGAGCTGTGAACAAGCCAGTCTCAGAAGCTCACACAGCCTGGGCATGGTAGGGAAGGCCTCTAACCCTGGCACTCAGAGAGCTCCAAGCCAGCCTGGCCAACATGGTGAGGTCCTATCTCAAGAACAAAAAAAAAAAAC
>CABHPP010119570.1:13324-40355 GCA_902168425.1 Peromyscus attwateri
CATACATACATACATACATACATACATGCAATCATACATACATACATACATACGGTCTTTCAGTTGACCTTAGCCAAAGCAGCATGTGTAAGGTTTTTCAATGTATTGGATCATCTTTGTTTTTCTCCCTAATCCAAACACCAGCCTGAGGATGTCATTTGGGATACTTTTTGTCTATGAGACTCAGACAAAGAAGAAAAGGGGAGGAGAAGCAGCTCACTTCCTCTCACAACTGAATAAAGCCTCCGGACTGCAGGGCTAGCATCAGTAAAGGGGGAAGAACAGCATGCTCAGCCGGGACTAGAAAGTTCGTGGTTAATATCCTGCTGCTGTCTACCCATGTGTCAGTTATTCACACAGCAAAGAGCTCACACACTTGAAGTGCACCATTTAACTTCAGTATTATTCACACAAGTTACAAGCGTTGCCATGAGCTGAGTTTAAGATATCCTCATCATTCTAAATAGAAATTCATTATCAGTCATTTTCCTAACAGTTTCACACAAACATCACACATATGCACACATATACACATTCACACATGCACACACATATACACACCACATGTGCACACATATATACATTCACACACTACACATCATATATGAACATCGGTATACAGATACACATGAATATGTACACATACATACCCACTTACACATACACATGCACCTACACATTCACACAGATACAATACACTCAAACACACACATGCACACATATACCCATTCATACATACATACACACATATGCACATCAGTATACAGATATACATGAATACATACACATACATACCCATTTATACATACATATACACACGCACCTACACATACAAACTCATAAAAATATACACATGTATACACATCATCCGTCCTTCCAAAAGCAGAATATACTCACTGTCCCTGGAGATTTTCTTGTTTTGGACAGTCCAGGTGAAGAAAATCATAAGTGTGGCCTGCAGGCCTGGCTGTATTCAACAGTGGGATGTTCTCATTGAGGGATTTGGTAGTGTTGTAGATGTAGTGCCTCATCTCTATTACTTACAAGCCCCCCACTGCACTGGTAGACGTATTTCTCTCATCATTCATGATTTGGTGATAATATGAGCCATTTCTGCTTTTTGGCTATTAAGAATAGTGCTTCTAGAGCTGGAGAGATTGACTCAGTAGTTAGCATTTCTTGCTCTTGCAGAGGACGGGTGTTCAGTTCCCAGCATCCACATGGTGGCTCACCAGCACCTTGTTCTGGCTTCTGAGGGCACCGGGAGCACACATCATGCACATGCATATATGCAGGCAAACACTCATACACATAAAATAAAAATAAATAAATCTTAAAAAGAATACTACTAAGAACATCCCTGTACAAGCAAGAGTGAACTTATCTACTACCTCAAATATTTCCTGTTTCCTTGTGATGAGATCATTTAAAATCTTCTCGAGAACTGCCTTAACCTTGCTGCGCTCCTCAAGAACCCAAACCACTTCTGTTTGCTACAAATATTCCATGCTCTTGTTAGGAAAATGGGGACTGATCTTCCTGCTTACCTATGACCTCTCCCAATAAACGAATTTATTAATTTCCACGAATTGTTATGGCTGGTGGGAAGTGTGTGACTGGAAAGTACAGACTGCCAGAAGAAGGCCACAGAGATGACTGAACTTCTCCTGACTTCAGAACTGCGTTGGTCCCTGTGAAGTTGTCTTACCCCAAACCTTCCACCTTAAATGCCCAGAAGACCAAGAACACACCCATGCCCTATAAGGCACTCTTATTATGGAATTTCTAAGACATCAAAAGAAATTTTTGCCTTGAGGGTGATTCAGAGTAAACTAGACCTAGAGAAGATGGTGAATAAAAACAGAATTCAGTCATTATCTTAGCAACAGGAAGAAAAAGACCTCAGTGGAGAACTGGGGTCCATTCAGCACATCTAGGGAGAGGGGGACATAATCCAGGGTACATTGGAGTCAGTAAGTGGGGAATTATTAAAAGGAAACACCAGAGTTTGGAAAGTGGGATCCTGAACAAAATGGAATGACCACAGTCTTTCTTGAGACAAGCCAGCAAGGCCAGACCTCACATGGAAATGAGGCAGGTGACCAGATGCAGAGGATGGGGGAATGTGGCTGCACCAAGTTTTCTGGATTCAATCTTGTGACACAGAATTGACACAGAACGCCAAGAGTCGAAGCCCACTGCGGGCAGGACAGAGGAGGCTGACAAAATTTGGTGAGGAAGAGAGCTGCTACAGCCAAGTCAAGTGAGCTACTGAACGCATTGGACACGTAAAAATGCTGGAGGCTGAAGCTGGTAGGTCCTGCATCCTTCTGGCACGCCAACCTAGCCTACTTGGTGATTTCCAGAATGGTGAAAAAACCACCCTGTCTTGAAAAAACAAGGTGGACAGTGCTTAAGGAACAGCAGCTGAGGCTGTCCCCAACTGCCACATACATGGACACACAACACCCTGCCCCCCATGTGTGGACACACACACACACACACACACTCAAAGACTTAATGCAAATTCTAGACTTGTCACGTGGGCTCCCAGAAAGGACAGTTACTGATTTTTTCAGAAAGGGCGGACACAATCTACTGTGATGGGTTATCATTACCATAGAGAGCACAACCTCTGCTTCACCCTGAGCTGATCTTCTAGACTGGCATTGCTCATTTCCACTCTTACATTCCAGTCAGAGAGGTAGGTACTCCTGGGAAAGAGCATGCACACACCACCCACCAGCCCTCAGCATACCCTGAAGACACATCTTAAGGACACATCACATCATCCAGCCCCTGCCCCCAAACAGTGTGGCAGGTGTGGTCTGCTCCTCCCTAGGCAGGGATATGGGAAATCATGCAATTCCAGGATCTTGAGTCTGGAGGAGTAAAGATTCAGGAACATTCCTTCTTTCCAGAAAAGACGTCAGGGGCCAGAGAATCAGGAGACTTGGGCAGCCAGCTAATAGGCTTGATACAGAACTGTCTATAAAGTATTGGGGTCCTGCCCATGTTTTCAGTTGAAATCACTTGTGTAAATCAGTTTCATTCATTCACAATTTGGTGCATTAGGTGAGGGATCTACTTCAATTGTAGAATGGTTACCTATTCCCAGCCCTGAAAAATTAATTAACTAATTGCTTGGTTGGTTGGTAGTTAGTTACTCGATCTAATATTTTATGCATGCCACTGTCTTATCCAAACTTTGGAGCTGATGTGTTGATGATAAATGTTGAGTACAAGATGAGACAGTGATGGGTTCAGGTTCACAACTTCAGAAAAGCTGTATCCAGGAGCTGGGGACAGGGCTCAGCAGTGAAGACCACTGACTGCTCTTCCTGAGGACCCAATTCTCAGCTCCACATGACAGCTCACGGACAGTTGTGACTCCACTTCCAGGGCATCTGCCCTCTTCTGGCCTCCTTGGGCACCAGGCACATACATGGTGCAAAAAGGTACACAGGCATACAAGCAGACAAAACACACATAAATTTAAATAATTTTTATCTTTATTATTTATTTATTTTTGGTTTTTCTGGACAGGGGTTTCTCTGTGTACCAGTCTCAGCTGTCCTGGAACTCACTTTGTGGACCAAACTGGCCTTAAACTCATAGATATCCATCTGCCTCTGCCTCCCAAGTACTGGGATTAAAGGCATACACCACCACACCAGGCTAAGTAATTTTTTTAAACATGTATCAAAACAATCTCCCCAGAGTTCTCCAGTTTGCATTGCCCAGGGTCCAGGTGCTCAGCTCCCCTTACAGGGTCCCTAGACTGTCTCTTACAGCAATTATTTCTCTCCCTGCAGCTGCACTCCAAAGACTGCTTTTGTGGACCACCAGGAATTTCCTGTGATAGAATCTCAGAAAGCTACTGGTGATTCGGAGGAGGTGACTTCACGGGGCAAAAGGTCCCTTTCTACAATAAACATTCTCAGTGTGGCCATGTCAGAGACTTCCCACACAGATCCCACACCTACCAGTCACTTGTCATCTTGACACCAAACATCCAGAGAAAGAAAGAAAACCACTTGTAAAGGACTGTCTTCTTGTTTTAACTGGACCTGAGTTTGAGTTCTGGATGGGTTAACCTTATGCAAACCAAAGAAGCAGCAAAGGGTGGTAGCTCACACCTGTAATACCAGCATTCAGGAGGCCAAAGCAAGACAGATGTTATGAGTTCAAGGATTGCCTGGCCAAGTGGGGAGATTGAAGAGAGAGAAAAGAAAACAAACCCAAAAGGGAGCCTTACCTTAAAATAATTTTTTAAAAAGACCAAATATTTTTGGTGGTGCTGGGAATCAAACCCAGAGCCTCAAACATGCTTAGCAAGTTTTCCAAGATGTATCTGTAGTCCCAACTGCAGCCACTGATTCATACTTTCAAGTGTAGGATGAAGGTTGTGCAGTGAGCATGAGCCCTCACGCATCCTGAGGATGGAAGCAGACACACAGCTTCTACATCAGCCCCTCGGAAAGCCATGCTCAAAACAATCAAGAGGAGAAACCAGAAGTGTGATTGCTGCTGGTCTGCACTCTGATACCTGTGACCCTGTTTGCATGGAAGGGACCTTGTTCCCAGGGCAGGGAAGCCAGCTTGGAGCCCTCACCCTCAGTGATGAGACAACCAGTACTACATCTGGTGCCAGACCCCTCCACATCCAAGTCACCACATCTTGAGAGAGTCCTGGGTTTTCGATGCCTCCATTCAGGAGCCCTACCAGGCAGATCTCTCCACGAGGGAAGGCAAAGAGCATAGGCAGACAGGTTTGGGTACGGAAGTCACATGAGACACTTGCCTTTCAGCAGTGACTGCAGCACTCTGGTGGCACATTTGTTTGCTCACAAGCTTACCCCTCCCATGTGTGGTGGGGCCAACTCCTGAGCTGCTACCGGACTTCACCACCTTCCCTCCCGGAATGTATGCATTCATCCATTGCTCAGCCATCCAGGCAGTATCCAGCTATGACCAAAGCATTGTGAATTAACTCTTACAAGCTATGCCTCTGGGTATGATAAAGTGGCTCCAGATTCTCTCTTGGAAGAACATATGAGACACAGATGCTGGCCTTGAGATGGAAATGGGAACCATAAGTGGCGTGCTGGAGTAGCAGTGCTGGCAGCCCCTTTCTGGCTGAGGGAAAACAGGGCACATAGTCTTTCTGGAACCACACCCTTCAGTATCATTTGTAAAATAAGAATACAGTTCGAGGACCCTCCAGGCTGGAAAACTGCAAATCAAGATGATGTCTGAATACTTACTTAGTACCAGGTGTAAAAATACCTGTGGACTTGGCACAAGAGGGAAGGTGAATTAAACAAATAATTATAACAATAAACTTCCAAATGTCTTGATTAGTACAGAAGAACACTTCAATGCATTACAGGTGAATAAAGCCGTCTGGGTACCATGATGCCCTAAACCTTCAATCTCCACAGCAGCACCTGCTTGGCTGAGGAACTGGAACCAGGGCACATGCAGAAGACACGTGAGCCTCAGGAGCTTCTCCTCAGCACTATCAGGAGTGCCCATCGGGCCCCCGCGTCTCTCCCTCTGCCCACAGAGCTCATTCGTTCTCACCATATTAAGGCCTCAGTGAGTGTCCTTCATCTCATAGTACTTAGTGTCTTCCTCGAAACAGAAATGGATAGCAGCAACTGAAGAGGAAGCATGTCCTGAGTCTCTCAGATGCTCTGGGGAAGCTGAGGAACCAAGCACAGGTAAGGGCGGAAGACGTAGCCAACACATGGTATGAAGCCCGGCACATGCGCATACACGTCCCTTCAGACCCAGGCACTGGGCCCACGCTGTTTTGTTACATCTCAGCTCCACGGCCTATTAGCTAGTCAGCCTTAAATAGGTGTTTCCCTGCATGTGGAACCAGCTCTTTAAATGCTGCATGTTGACAAGTCTAAAACACTGTTGATTGTAAGGTTAGAGGCACCTTGAGCC
The DNA here is from genome assembly GCA_902168425.1 of Peromyscus attwateri. Taxonomy (NCBI): domain Eukaryota; kingdom Metazoa; phylum Chordata; class Mammalia; order Rodentia; family Cricetidae; genus Peromyscus; species Peromyscus attwateri. The sequence goes on from CABHPP010119570.1 coordinate 19,283, forward strand.
TGGCACGCAGGCACATGCAGAGAGCTCCACCCTGGAAGAGCGGGCAGGAAGGCAGCTATAGACCAGCCTGGACTAGTTAGTGAGTTCAAGGTCAGGCTGAGCTACATGGTAAGACCCTGTCTTAAATAAATAAAAACAAATAACACATCATCAATTTTAGGTTATAGTCATGTCCTGTAACACATGAAGAAGATACTGCCAATTGATACTATGACAATGATTTCTTGCTTTAAATTTTTGCTTTGTATATTATTAAAATGCCTCCATACTCTGGGACTGATACTTGGAATTAAACTTATAACCTTGTGCCTGCTAGGCAAGAGCTCTACCACTGAACTACACATCCTTCTCCAGCCATCCTTTTACTTTTTGTTTTGAAATAGAGTCTCAGAAGTTTCCTAGGCTGGCCTTGAGTTTTCATTTCTCCTGCCTCAACTTCTCAAGTAGTTAAGATGACCAGTCTGAATCACCAGAATAAAATTCTTATTAGGTTGAATTTAGTTATAGATATATCACACTTCTACAGATACAAATAGAAGAAAACAGGTCGAGTGTCCCTTACCTGAGAAGCTTGGACCCAAAAGTGTTCAGAATTTCAGGATGTTGTCAGATTTGGGGATACTTCATATAGTTAATGAGAGGTTCTAGGGAGGAAATAAAAGTCTAAGCACATCCATATTAAACAAAAATTTAAGATAATTATATTTATATAATATTTTAAATGATATTATGTATAAAGCAATTTTTCAAGTGTGGAATTTTCCACTGATGATATCATGGCATCATTCAGAAAGTTTCAGGTTTTGGATTGTATCATATTTCAGACTTTTAGATCAGGAATGTTGAAACTTATTTTCAAATGTAAATTAATGGCTGGCTATGGTGATGCACGCCTTTATTCCCAGCACCAGGAAGCAGATGGATCTCTGTGGGTTTGAGCCAGCCAGGTCTACATAGTGAGTTCTTGTCCATCCAGAGCATGGAGTGAGACAAGGAGGAAGAGAGAGAGAGAGAGAGAGAGAGAGAGAGAGAGAGAGAGAGAGAGTGAGTTATGAGCATGGTGGTACACTTGCAGTGTCAGCCACTCAGGAAGCTAACGTGGAAAGAGCTCTGTGAGCCTGGCAGTATAGCAAGGCTCCACTGCAAGAAAAACAGAAGAAATGGGATTGGGAAAAAGAGGCAAAGAGAGAGAATCCTTTTCCAATCAAGGTCCACCTCTCCCTGCTTACCTGTCAACACACCCCTCTTCCACTCAGGTTTGTACAAGCAAGGATGCTGCTCTCTGGGCCATCTCTACCACTGGGCAGCATCTTCAAATATGTGACCCCATGCTGGACAAAGTGGCACATGCCATTAACCCCAGCACCTAGGAGGCAGAGGCAGGCCTCTGTGAGCTTGAACCCAGCCTGGTCTACATAGCAACTCCAGGCCAACCTGGGTTACAGAGTGAAATCTTGCCTTCCCCAACCAAAACTAGATGCTACATTTCCCCCAGACTTTCCTGAAGCCTCTGCAGCCTCCGCCTGAGGTGTTGCTTGCTTGACTCCACCTGCAGTGGAGCTTTTAGAACACAGCCGCATCCTGCCGTGGCCTTCGAGGGTCTTCTAGTTTTTTCACCTGAAGCATCAAATATTTATGAGTGTCCTCTATGTCAACAGGAAGACAGCTAATTACTTGCATCATCTGCCCACTGGGCTCATTACAAGATGGTCCTCAGGGAAAAGCCAATGATAGGCAGGTGCTTCAAACAGCCCCAGAAGCCTGTGGTGGGACTGAGAGCATTTAAAGATCATACAAAGGACTAGACCTGGCATATTAGCAGTCTTTAAAAGTCAGTAATTTGATTTTCCTTTAAAAACTTTTTTTGAGACAGGGTCTCACTATGTAGCTATGGCTGTCCTGGAACTCACTCTGTAGAGCAGGCTGGCCTCAAAAAGTCACAGAAATGCACCTGCCTCTACCTCCCTAGTGCTGGATTAAAGACGTACACTACCACTTCCAGCCTTTTTTTTTTTTAAATTTGTGTGTGTGTGTGTGTGTGTGTGTGTGTGTGTGTGTGTGTGTGTATGCATTTTATGTGTGTGCATGTCTAACCAGTGCCCATTGAAGCCAGAAGTGGGTGTCATATTCCCTTGAGATGGAGTTACAAGTGGCTCTGAGCTGCCTAATGTGAGTGCTGGAAATTGAACTGAGGTCTTCTGGAAGAGTAGCAAGTACTCTTAACCACTGAGCCATCTCTCCAGCTCAGTTATTTGGTTTTGCCTGTAATAAACTGAGCATCTTAGAATGTTGAGACTTTGATGTTTAGTTTTGGAGACTGGGTAGTCTGAGTTCACTGTGTTGTCACTGTACAAAAGATGTCAGAAGTAAGTTAGAAGTCGGGAAGGCCAAGAAGAGAGGGCAGAGATGCCAGGTGACCTTTCTTCAGTTCTTCCCAAGAACCCTAAGATCTGCTCCTTCTTGACAGTGAAATCTCCTCTTGGTGGCTGTCCATGTCCAGGACACAGAGCTGACCCAGGCCTCCTCAGTGAGTTGCCACACACAGGACACATTCCTTATGGTTCAGTGAGAATGTCTAACCCTTTGTCTTTCTTCACTTTCTCCACCTCTAACAAGTTAGTGTGGTTATTACACACCGTACTTAGGAGCCAGAAGTGGCCCTACTGGTTTTCTTTTGTGTTCTGATAGGATTTGGAACACTGCGTTCTAGTTCTGATCTTGATACTAGCACATGTTTCTCACCCTGGGAGAGCCAGACAGGAGGTGGAAAAAGGTTCCACCAGAATAGGAAGTAGAACAAAAAGCAGGGCATGCTCTCCCCACTCCATGGCTCTGCTGAGTGTGGGTGTTACCAGGTGGAAACCTTTATGTCACTACCTTTGTTGAATACCTTGTCAAAAAAGGTGTTTTTAACTTAAACATTGTGCTTCCCTTCACCTTCCATCCATGTTTGATGAAGTTTGATAGTTCTCCTATTTTTTTCTTCTAATATTTGAAAGCAGAACATTTGTTTACAGCAGATCAATGAGGTCTTCATGATGCGTTGACGGGGCACAGCAGCACCCTCTCGGTGATGATCTAATGCTGCACAGCAGCACCCTCTCAGTGATGATCTAATGCTGCACAGCAGCACCCTCTCAGCATTAGGTGCTGTTCCTCCCAGGAATCCATGTCTGAATCTGTTATAGACAGTCTCTACATCTATAGCCCAGTCCTGGTAGTTCACTCTAGTTCTACTTTTGCCTGAGCTTGGCAGGGTAGCCATGCTTACCACAGGTCCACGACTTCTGAAGATGGAAAGCCTTAGAGGCACAACAGTCATTTCAGCGCTTTCCAAACAGTGGCATCCCCTTTGGCATCTTGCTTCTGCAGATGACACCAAAACAACCAGAAGAAACTTGGAATTTCTAAAGGAATGATCTAAGGACTGTTTTGAAATCTCAGTTTGGCAAGTGCAAGGCTGCAGAGACAGTCCACATAGGTGCAGCTGCCACGTGCTCCAGGAGTCAGGCATGCGGAAGTCAGAGGCACTTGTTCCAGATTCCAGTGTCGCAGTGTCACATGTAGCTTAGAACCTGGCTTTGGGCCAAAAGATGTAAGGCTTTTAAATTGTTGAAAATACTGTCAAGTAGTACTTAAAGGTTGTGCAAGACACAGTCCGGGAAACAGTACAGGGGAGCGTCACCATTCTCGACCCCTGGAGCTCTGATGCCAGGTTTAACATGGGCGTGCCCCTTCCTGCTGAGCTGTCCCTCTCTGGATTTCTCATTTCTCCCTCTGAGTGTTCCATCCACCCACAGTCCTAGGGAACTTGCAAAAGGAACCCCGTGTTCCTCCCTGAGGACTGAAGGAGGCCCACTGGCTGGTAGAAATAAGGACATTTGGCTTGACACAAACTCAGAAAACTGCCACTAAACCTGGAGGTGGCGAGGGAGAGGGCTTGGCATCTTCTGGCTGGGGCCAGGACAGTAGTAATTGGCCTGAGGCAGAGGAGCAAAGGCTGAGATGCTTGTCACCGTGTGTCCTGTTGCTGCTCTTGCTTGGCGTTCTCTGTAGCTGTAGGCCTGAGGTCTCAATTCATAGATTCTTTGTTTATTCTAAAGGAAAGAAGCAGGAAGTTCATTTTTACCAGTGACCTTGACTGGATGTCTTTGATGATGATGTTTAATGGCTGAAGGTTCAGCAGTTTATTTATATCATTATAAAATGACGCCATCCTTGTATTTCCACATCTCTTTAGTGAGTGTGCTTCCTGAAATCAGTCACACACACAAACACAGCTTAAAGCAAGTGTTTTTCAGTTTGACTTACTTATTTTTTTTATTGCATCTTCATCCCAATCTATAATACAAATATTGCAATATTATTTTCAAATATTTACCTGGACTTGTAGAGCAACCTGTTGTTTCAGGGGTTCTGACTGTTGGTTTTGTATTGTTTGTTTTAATTATTTTTATTTTAATGGAGAAAATTTTAAACCTTTTTCTCCATAATATTGAATTAGCCAAAATTTTCTTATTATATGTCACATTTTTTAATCTTTTTTCTCTTTCTTTAAAAAGCAAAATGTTTTGTCAATTTAAAATGGTTAATTATAAAAAAACAATTACAGGCCAGGTATGGTGGCGCACACCTTTGATCCCAGCACTCGGGAGGCAGAGGCAGTCTGAGTTCGAGGCTGGCCTGGTCTACATAGTGAGTTCCAGGACAGTCAGGATTACATAGAGAAATCCTGTCTCTAAAAACAAACAAAAATAAAAAACAATTACAGCAGAGTCCGAACAGTCTAAGTATATGAAATTTTAGGAAATATTGCCGCCTAGTGGTCACATGTGACACTGCAGTAATATTAGCATGGTTAGCAGTTGTTTTGTCTTTGTTTCCATACACTTTAATTAAAGGCATGGTATGGTGTCTATTAACAGAGCTTTGCAAGCTTTAGTTAACGTGTATGGAAATCATTTTGAGATCTTGTGAAAGTAAGACTCTTATTCAGGAGTTTGAGTGTCTCTGTCTTGACCCTCTGGTTCTGCTTTCTGCTTGGCAGGATAGCCATGTTTACCACAGGTCCATTTTAACAGTGGCAGGTGTGCCTCTTATTTCAATGTTTTCCAATGTCCAAGGCTTTAGAGGACATAGGTGCAGTTCCCATGTGCCCAAAAAAAACATGTTAACAAGATCCCAGAGGAGGCCAGCACTGCTGTCCCATGACCACACTGTGTTGGGAGTGCTTAATTTAATATGAATATGGCAAAATTCAATGAGTCTAGGCTATAGAGTCAGAAAATTTTATCGATATGTAAAGATTTTATACATTAAGGTTCTTTGACAGTATGTTTCAGTGCTAGAGCTTTCCCTAACATGTGTGAGGCTGTGGGCTGTGAATTGAGCGCCAGGACCATATATTTAAAAAGTAATTCACAGCTGGGCAGTGGTGCTCGCCTTTAGTACCAGCACTTGGGAGGCAGAGGCAGGTGGAGCTCTGGGAGTTTCAGGACACTCAGGGCTACAAAGTGAGTTCTAGGATAGCCTGGTCTACAAAGCTATTTCCAGGACAGCCAAGGCTACACAGAGAAACCCTGTCTTGAAAGGAAAAAAAAAAAAAAGGAATCAACAAGTCAAACTTATTTCCTGCCTTTCTACATGAGATTGATTTCAATGAATCAGGAATGTTGGATTAACAGCTATGAATGCCCAATTACCCCCCTTGAATGTTTAACCTCTACTCTTTTACTCAGAGTGTAAGAACTTATTCACTTACTCCTTCATTCCCTGCCTTTTATTTGTTGGTTTTTGAGACAGTGTCTTCCTACCTAACTCTGGCTGTCCTGGAATGTACTATGTAGACAAGACTGACCTTGAATTTACAGAGAATCACTTGCCTCTGCCTCTCAAATGCTGGGGTTAAGGTATGTGCTACCATGCCTAGCTTCCTGCCTTACTTTTCAAACAGCCTAAAGACTAATATTTCCGGATTCTATTTTGCCTTTTAGTGACTGGCATAGATCAAATCATAAAGAATGTCCAGGCTGGGCTGGAGAGATGGCTCAGAGGTCAAGAGCACTGACTGCTCTTCCAGAGGTCCTGAGTTCAATTCCCAGCACCCACATGGTGGCTCACAACCATCTGTAATGAGATCTGGCACCCTCTTCTGTATACATAATAAATAAATCTTAAAAAAAAAAAAAAAGAATGTCCAGGCTACTGGTCTGGGGAGATCACTGAACTATCCAGGAATGAAAACAGAGGCCAGTGGGTACCAAGGCTCACCTCCAGCTGTATCAGTTCCCAGGGATACTTGAGTACTCAGAAAATTAGTATCCCCTTTGCAATTCTGAATCATTCTTCCCTGAATAAGTCCTTTTAACTTTTTAAAAATGTATTATTGTGTGCCTGCATGGTGTGGGAGAAGTGCCTTGGCACATGTGAGTTGGTCTCTGCTTCCACCTTTTACATGGGTTCTAGGAACTGAACTCAAATAAATAGGATTCACTGGAAAACATTTTTTGTGCACTGAGACATCTCATTAGCCCTGTATAATCTGCTGGTGGATGCCAGCCAGGCTTAGTGAGGCGTGTTTGTAATCCCAGCCCTCCAGAGGTTGAGACAGAGGGTCAAGTTCATGTCCAGTTTCCCATGCTTCCATTAGCACATTGGTAAAATGTCCCTTCTTGCATGCTCAGCACCAACCCTAAGTGCCACTATTCACACCACCCTGCTGGCAAGCCGCTGGGGCTCAACAGTGTTGGCTAACCTGGCTTATGAACCAAAGACCAACCCCTTCCACCCCCTTTCCTTAACCACTCTGCTCCCATGTTCAACACTGGCATGTGAGTGTACACTCTCTGAGACTTCACTCTGTATGACTAATACGTCAAGAAGTGGGAACTTGTCAGATGTGTATCCTTAACATGCTGGTGGTTACTCTAATATCCATTTGGGAAAGAAGAACATCAACTTCTAAAATAGTGATAATGGGATCAATAGTTTCTGGGGAATCAAGGAAAGTCATTGTGAAACCAGTTGCTACAACTTCGGATCTGGTTGCCTTTCTTTAATGCTTTGTGGTCACCATCTATTACTAATACAGAACTTGGGTTTGTTAGTAGACCCAAGTTCTAATCCCTTTGAAAATAAAGGCAAACCAGAGCATAGGGCTGATTACTTCGGATTCTACATATTGTATTTTAATGATTTGGGTCTCCTAGTGTCTGTGCCTCTGATGTGACTGCTTTTCCAATTTCAGTATCTCTGGCATTGTGTTCTGTGTGTGCACTTGAAGACTGTTAAATGTAGAAACTCATGAATATTTAATACCATTCATCAAACCTGGAAACTCCCTGAAGAATGCTCACATTTGATCACCAGGGGGCAGTCTTGTCTATTTGAAACGGTATCAACTTCTGAGACTCCCACTCTTCCCCTGGAGAAACTGAGTTGGAAGGCGTCTCGAAAATTACTTCTTTTTGAAGTTTTCATTTGAAAGAATTTCAAAGGTAACTCCTGTTGGCCCCTTGCCAGAGTTTGTCCAAGCAAAAGGCAACATTTCATTCTCAATTGCTACTCCAGGCAGGTAGCCACAAGCCTACCGATCAAATGAGAGGAGAGATCTGGAACTGGCAGGCTCTGCAAGATTGGCGCAGTGAGATCGGGTCCTGCCCAAAGAGGCTTAGAGTGCAACAAAGGGTCCCAGCAGTTGACTCACAGGCCACAGTGACAGATGAGCAAACTCACACTAAAAGGACAGCAAAGCTTCGAGAACAGGGGCCATTAGCCAGGGGAGGAGCCTGGCATCAGCTCTTTCAGCTGTAGACAACACCAGAGCCGCTGAACCTGATCTGCAGTCACTGCAGAAGAGCTGCAGAAGTGCTGCGCTGCGGGGATAAAGGGGGTTTGGGGGGTGCAGATGAAAAGCACTGAGGAAGCGCTACTGGAATCGCTCCTTATGTCTTTGAACGCGCTAACCATTGTGGCACAAGAACTAAGCTCTCCACCAGAATCACTAGGTCACGGCTCACTGGACCGGCGGCTGTTGGCTGTGCTGTGGCTTCAGTCCTCTCCATTCTGAATGGAGGCTTGGAGAATGCACTAAAACAGATGCAAAGAGCTAACCACCCAGACACCGGCCTTGCCTGGGCTCCTCTCCTTGTCCAGACTAACTCTCCTGTGGAGTCCCACCACAATCCAGGTTGGATTCAGGGTGGATTTTCCCCTCCGTGAAGAACGCATGCATATCTCCCGGGCTTTCTCACTCTAACCCTGAAGTTTGATCACTTCTGAACCTGAGCCATCCTTAATTAACTCGGCCAAGATTTGGAAGCAAAAACATCAAGGCTGCAGGATGACTGTGCAGTCCTGTGAAGTATCATATCTAGTGTTTGTGTATTTGTGTGTGCTGAAAAGGCATACATCATGAAGGCAAATGAAGGAGGCAAAACATCCCTTAATCCTAACTTTAAACAAATTCCCTTGGCAACATTTTAAAAAGTTTTTTGTTTTGTTTTGTGGGTTGTTTGTTTGGTTTGGTTTTTCGAGACAGGGTTTCTCTGTGAAGCAGTCCTGGAACTCGCTCTGTAGACCAGGCTGGCCTTGAACTCACAGAGATCCGCCTGCTTCTGCCTCCCAAGTGCTAGGATTAAAGGGGTGCGCCACCACCGCCCGGCCCCTTGGCAGCACTTTTCTTTTTCTTTTTCTTAATATGTGCATAGCTTAAAAAAATAAAAATAAAAATAAATCCGAACAAGTAATTTCCATTATTGAAAATCAAAATTTTCTTTTAAATAAAAAGTGAAAACTTTTGAAATAATTGAATCTGAGTAATAAAAATTTAAATTCTTTTAAAAGGCTATTTTGGATAGGGAGTATGTGTGTGATGTCTATGCACATATGTGGGTGGTTGCACCCACTTCCATGTGTACAGGGACCAAATGAGGATGACTGGTATTTGCCCCATTACCTTTCCAAAGCTTATCTCCTCCAGACAGGTCTCTCTCACTAGGCTGGTGTCCCCCGAGCCCCAGGCGCTCCTGGATTCACTCTCCATAGTGCTAGAGTTACAGGTATGTGCAGCCATGGCTGCTTTTTTATACAGTTGCTGAGTGTTCAAACTCAAGTCTTCATTCTCACACAACAAGCCCTCTTGACCACTGAGCTATCTCCTTGGCCCATAAAATTTGTAGGCATTGTTTTTACTGTGATATCTAGACCTGATTTCCCATGTGCACATCCTTTAATCAAAACTTAGAATGAACAGCCAAATATGAGAAATTTAAACTACTCTTATCCTTACAAATCTTACATAAAAGATACAAGAATCTAAATTGGTGGGAATGAAATCAGCTATTTATAAACACAATGCCCAGGTCGCAAACAACTGGCACCTTTCTCTTCCCTTCTGCAGTTTTGTGTCTAGAATCTGATTATCTTAAAGGCCTTCCTTCCCTTGTGGTATCTTTTTCATACAGGGATGGTGCTTTTAGGAATTACTACGTCCTGCAGGATGGCTCATCGGGTAAAGGCATTTGCCACCAAGCCAGATTATTATGAATTTGCACAGGGGACCCTGAGGGTATCCACAAATGCAGGGAAACATGCTGGCATGCTAGGCAGATGCAGCAGCAGACTGGGCAGATGCTTGCCATGTGGGCATGGCAGCGGTGGCGGCCAGTAATTCATAACCCAGACGCTGCATCCATGTGGAGAGTTTATTACAATAGAGAGATGAAGAGAAAGAGAGAGATAGAGAGGAAGAGAGAAGGGGGTTAAGGGTGTGCACCTCGTAGGAGGGTAAGTGGGAGAGAGGAAGGAGAGGAGTTTTTCCTTAAAATGAGGCTTTTACGTCAGGACGCAGGGCAATGCCAAGGGGCGGGTCAGAATATTAACACTGATGAATTGAGCTCAATCTCTGGAATGCAGGTGGTGGAAGAAGAGAACCACCTCATGTAGGTTGTCCTTTCATCACCAAATGCATGCCTCTTCAGCACACACAAATACACAAACACTAGATATTCTTCATGATGTATGCCTCTTCAGCACACACAAATACCCAAATATTCTTCATGATGTATGCCTCTTTAGCACACAAATATACACAAATATTCTTCAAAAATAATTTGGGCCCTTCTGGTTTTGCAAAGGAAATCAGTGATCAAGTCAGAAATTCAACTTTATCCTCAGGTTCTGCCTCTGCTATGCTGCTTCTTCAAAATGTATTTTCAGCTCCTGCTAAAAGTAGTAAAGTCTATCATGCATTTTCTTATCAGTAAGATTTAAGCACAACTTACAAAAGGCTAAACACAGGCTATATGTAAATCTTTAAAGAGGAAGGGAAGTAGTAGCCATAGGATAGCAGCTACATAAGGACTAGAACACACTAATTCACCAATACTTCTGCAGACAAGGCAAGTCATGTGTTCCATGCTTTACAAACACTGACTGCTTTCAATTCTCATAATTGTTCTGTCTGGTTTTATGTCAACTTGTCATAATCATCTGACATGAAGGAATTTCAATTAAGAAAATGCCTCCATAAGATCCAGCTTTCTTAGTGATTGATGGGGGAGAGTCCAGCCCATTGTGGTGGGCTGGTGGTCCTGGGTTCTATAAGAAAACAAGCTGAGCAAACATTGAGAAGCAAGCCAGTAAGCAGCACCCCTCCTGCCTCCAAGTTCCAACTGTTTGAGTTCCTGTACTGACTTCCTTCAATGACAGTGCTGTGGAAGTACAAGCCAAATAAACCCTTTCTTCCCAGCACCATTTTGGTCATGGTGTTTATTATATCAGTAGAAACCCTAAGATAATTTGTATTTTATATAAACTGAATTTGTATTTTACATTCCATTTCTCAGATGGTCAAAATGAGGCAGAGAATAAACCACATGCTAAGTCCCACATTTAGTCCTGCTTTAAGCCCTAGACTTGTGTTCCATCCAGATGACTCTGCAGGTCCAGGTACGTAACAGGACAGCTATACTGTGCCATGGTTTGCTTGCAGCTAGGTCTCCAAATAGACAACCCTTATGGTCAGAGCCCTCCTCTACCCAAGGTGAAATGAGCAGTACTGCTCCCATTTGACACTTCCCACTCTCGAGCCCACTTTTTGATGAAGGTCTCTTATTACTGAACCTGGAGTTCTCCATTTGGCTAAACGGGCCACCAGTGAGCCTGCAGGGATCCACTCGCCCTCTGGTGCCCATGCACACTGTTCACATGGTCCACGTAAGTGCGAGAGCTTGAACACATACAGTACCCACTCAAGCTGTCTCCCCAATCCTAGAAGTAGTTTTGTGGTTTTTGTTTTGGCTTTTGGAGACAGTGTCACTTTGTAGACCAGGCTGGCCTTGAACTGAGATCCACCTTTTGGGTGCTGGGATTAAAGGTATATACAACTATGCCTGGCCCTAAAAACCACTTTTAAAACATAAATTAACTCAAGGTTTTTGGGGTTTGGCCACCAAAAGTCATGAGAACAGATGAAGACACTTCCAGGAAAGGACAGATCTAAACTGAAACCTTATTGCTTTTAAAGGTAGATTCTCAAGTGACAGGAACTCTTAGAGCTACCACTTTCTACTGTTCCTCTCTTCTGTACCCCTTTAAATGGCACAAAGCCCGGAGTATACCAGACGAACTTCATGGAACAAGCTGTTTTGGCTGAGAGTGAGCTGTGGGGCTACAGTACCACAACCCGGATACAGCTGTTTGTGAAAAAGTCCCTGTCTCCAAATAAACATTCTACATCACCAGACATCTGTTTCCTGTTTTTATTTTTCCCTGTATCACTCTATCCCAATTTCCTTCCACCTGTAGGCCACCAAAGACAACCAAATGAAGAAAGCCCATGTTGGCTGTCTGTGCTATGAATGTGGAAAGGGCAGTTAGTCCTTCTGCTTAGCGGGATGGGAGAGGAGAGTTCTCAAAGCACGTTTTCAGATGGAAGGCTGCAGTATGGTCTTCCTTGAGGTGACTAATATCCTCTCTCACTTCCCATGAAGAACTTTTCCTGTGGAGGCAGTGTCTGAGACCTACAATGGCAAATTGCATCACCAAAGGAAAGTCGTGCTCGAGGCAAGGCAGAAACTTACCTAGGCTACAGCACACCCAACAGGATCTTTCACTCCCACACCCCATACACATACTGTTACAGGATGTCTTTACATTTAAGGAAATTCATTTCTATGCAGATAGGCTGAGGTCAAAATTCTCCTCGGATCAAGGAAGCACCTGTGTCCCTCACTGAGGCGCTACAGCTGGCGCGGGAGGCAGAGGGAGGGTAGTGTCACCAGGCATGTGAAGCACTGGTACACAGAGGCAGGGAGAGACTGCTGTCTGTCACACACCTCTTGCTGTTTAGACTGACACTGCCCTTCAGTTTAACAAAGGGGAAGTGACTTGTCTGCGGATGCACCTCTCTTTAAACAACCTAAGGCTAGCAAGGCTCAGCGTAATCCCCAAGCAGTAAAGTGCTCAGGAGCCTATCTAAAACACATGTTGTATGCTGGGGTACAGCTCAGGGATTAAACTGAGCTCAGCACACAAGGCCTGGATTCAACCTTCACTACCAAAAATAAATGAAATAAACTGAGGCAAGAAGAGCCCCAACATTACCAACAATCTATCCTTGGACTTAAGAACTGGTTCTGGGACCTTTGAAAAACAGGGGTGTTAACAGTGGCAGAATGTGGACCTTTGGTCCTATTAAACCTTCAATAGCTGGGCGCGGAGGCAAACTTTCTGTAACCCCAGCAGTAAGGAGGTAGAGGCAGGAGTTTAAGGTTGCCCTCTACTATATGACAAGTTTGAAGCTATGCTGAGCTACAAAACTAAAATACTTCAATACTATAATCATGTTCAAAACAAGTACGAACTTTTGTTCTGATAGAGTTTTAAGAATTTTTTTTCCAGCCATTACTTAAAAAGAATAAAATGTACTCAATTCTTGAAGTTTTGGTTATGAGCCTTGGCCCTGAATAGCTGAGATCTCTCTCCAGCCCAAAATGTATCAATTCTTAACCCATAGGGACTCACCACTGACAAAACACATTTTCTTTTTACCTGGACATTCTTTGCAGTCTTCATTGTGTCCTGTTAGCTCTTTCCCCTTAGACTACTCAAATGTATTTTCTTTTAAAAAAGATTTATTTATGTATACAGTGTTCTGCCTGCACGTATGGCTGCAGGCCAAAAGAGGGTACAAGATCTCATTATAGATGGTTATAAGCCACCATGTGGTTGCTGGGAATTGAATTCAGGACCTCCGGAAGAGCAGCCTGTGCTCTTAACCTCTGAGCCACCTCTCCAGCTCCTCAAATGTATCTTTTAAAATACATAATATTGGAAGCATAACATAGTTTTACAATGAAAATGTTTCCAAAGCAGATACGTACTGCCAGGCAGTGGTGCTGCATGCCTTTAATCTCAGTCTCAGGAGGCAGAGGCAGGCAGCTCTGTGAGTTTGGGCAGCCTGGTCTACAGAGCTAGTTCTAGGACAGCCAAGGTTGTTACAGAGAAATCCTGTCTTGAAACACCCCTCCCCCCCCAAATAAAAGCAGCTACAGAAGACAAATACTTCCATAGGCAGTTTCCCAGGTTTCTATCATTCCTCTGCAAAAAGATTAATAAAGGCCAAGTGTAGTGAACAAGCCTTTAATCCCAGCACTAGGGAGGCAGAGGCAGGCAGATCTCAGTTTGAGGCCAGTTCTGACTACAGAGTTCTAAGCCAGCAAGGGACCCCAAACCCCTAAAAAGATCGAAGAATTAACCAATTTACTGATAGTTATGTAAAGCATTGAATTCAATATTCCAGATGTAGAATTTAAGACTTCTCCACTTTGTCTGATATAAGTCAATTCACCTGAGTTCAGTGGGAAGATGTGAACCTCCTTGTTGGCTATTCAATGTGTTCACTCTCTCATTCATCACTTTTTTTCCCCCGAGACAGGGTTTCTCCATGTAGCCCTGGCTGTCCTGGAACTCACTCTGTAGACCAGCCTGGCCTCAAACTCACAGAGATCCGCCTGGCTCTGCTGGGATTAAGGTGTGGGCCACCATCGCCCTGCTTACTCATCACTTTTAACCGGACTTTACCCAAGACCACCATCTGCCACAGACTTCTAGCCCCTTCAGAACAGGACTGTATTCAAGGTCTGGCCAACAGCTACAAACCAAAGTTTTAAGTGGAAGCTTCTAACTTTGCTTAGAAAAGGCTGGCTTGCTGCTACCTGGCTCTATTTAGACCTCACTATCAGAAAGGAGTTTACCAAGGAGCAGCTGCCCAGCACAGCTGACACCAACTGCAACACTGCCTGGCACTTTACCTGTGAGCGCAGTGCTGCTTCACTCACGCTGTGGGATCTGGAGTTCCCACCAGCAGAGCTAAAACTAACCAGGTCTCTGAAAAATACAAACATGTTTTAAGAATTGATTACAGCCAGGTGGTGGTGGCGCATGCCTCTAATCCCAGCACTCGAGAGGCAGACAGGCAGATCTTTGAGTTCAAGGCCAGCTTGGTCTACAAAGAGAGTTCCAGGAAACCAGGGCTACACAGAGAAACCCTGTCTCAAAAAGAAAAAAAAAAAAAGTTTCAAATTCAATCACTGTAGTTGGTCTAAGGATGATTCTTCTTAGCTCCTGGTTCTTACTAGACTTTGTACCAAAAAAAAAAAAAAAAAACCTACACAATCCTGAATGAAAACTGAAACACACTCTAGGCATGTGTACCACTTTACAAACTAGAGCCCAGGTCAGCAAAACATAAGGTATAAAAGTCAATAAAAAATACATTGCATGATTTATGAGTTTTTGGGTTTTATTTTAAGGATCATTTTAACTGTGGGAGAACTATAATCAATTATTCAGGATCAATGTTTAATTGCTCAACAAGGCATGGTGGTTCATACTGTAATCCCAACACATGGGAAGAAAGAATCAGGAATTCAAGGACAGCATGGGATACATAAGACTCTGTTTCATACAAACAAAACCTATAATCACTTAAAGTAAATTAAGCTTTTGCAAGATTTGAACACAATTTCTCTTTGAAAAGCTTGTTCACTTCTGAATCTTTTACAGTAACTGAGTTTAAGCTGGGCACAGTAGTCCCACCTGCTAGGAAAGCTGAAGCAAGAGAATCGCTAGGGCTCAGGATCCTGGTCAAGGCCCGTCTTTTAAAAACCACCCCCTAAAACAAAATCCCTATTTCCATATGGCTTATATAATCATTGAACAAGTTTTCTAAATTTAACTGAAATGTCTTGAAGTCTGAGATAAATTTTTATCAATTGGAACACTATCTTCTTCAAGAAAAATGGTAATGGTTTGACCATTATCTATACTTACCAGTGTTGCGAAAATTAATTCATTTGTGCTTTCTTTCTCTAGCTCCACTACTGATAAGCTCCTTTGTAGCTACTCACCAGCTATCAGTCACATTCTGAACATCTCCATCCCTGTTGGGGACTCACTATCTTAACAGTGGGTAGCAGAGCTTCCCTGGGGCTACTGTGTAAAAAGAACCAGAGCTCCTTAGCACCTGCTCCCAGGCCTACTTATCAATCCTCTACACTTGACCTTCATTCTAACAGAACAGGTGAGAAAAGACCATAAAAAGATGGACAGTAAAAAGACGTTTTAAAGTAGTTAAAATTAGGCTGGGCAATGGTGGTGCACACCTTTAATTCCAGAACTTGGGAGGCAGAGGCAGGCGGATCTCTGTGAGTTTGAGGCCAGCCTAGTCTACACTACAATTCCAGGACAGCCAGGGCTATACAATGAAACCCTGCCTCAAAACAAACAAAAACAAAAAGGGAGGGAAGATGATTTTAAATAATTTTTTAAAAATCACCTTTCTAAAGACCGTCCCCATTTGAATTTTTGAGACATATGCCCAAAAAGGTCCAGTTCCTCTGTGCAGCTTTTGCTGCCTGTGATTTAAATCAGACCTGACCACACTGATGGCTGCTATCAACCCCGAGCATTGGAGACCCACAAGAAGCCTTGCTTCAGCTCCTGTCTGGTTCTCAACACATATGCTTACTGGAAGAGAGTTCAGGAGCTGTAATACTTAAGGAGATTCTCATCTGTAGGTTTTAGAATTTTCTTATCTGCCATATTCACCACCCAACCAGGAGCAAGACCAAAGAAGATCTGCCTTGGATCCTTCCGAGCACTAAGCATTTTGAAGAGTTCATCTTTCGTGATATCAGGAAGAACGTAGCCATACTTCATGGCAAGTTCAAGTCTTGCTTCAGGAAACTTGGCAGGGTCAGCCAGGTAGCCCCGGTTTCTGGCGTCAGTGTAATACGGCACCAGTGCTTCCGGTGGGAGCATTCGCTTTGGGATGGGCTGTCCCCGCAGAAAGAATGGAACAGGCTTGCACAGAATTTCTAGAAACAATTTCAAAAAGAGAGATGTAAAGACTGGCTCTATACATAATAACTATGTTGGACATTCTTAAGTTATTAATTTACTAAGATGAGAACTGAATTTAAGAACTTCTTGTTAAACAGGCTTAAGTACGAAAACGGAAACAACTCCTTATAATTTTTCTCATTTTTTCCCCCCACCCTGGAGCTGAGGACCAAACCCAGGGCCTTGCGCTTGCCAGTCAAGAGCTCTAACACTGAGCTAAATCCCCAACCCCTCATTTTTTTTATTATTATCCTATGTGCTATGCTGCACATGGAGATCTAATGACAACTTTCAGGAATTGGCTCTCTCCTTCCACCTGATCAAACCCAGATCAGACTTGCAGAGCAGGGAGGGGGTCTTGCCTACT
Organism: Peromyscus attwateri; assembly: GCA_902168425.1. Lineage (NCBI taxonomy): Eukaryota > Metazoa > Chordata > Mammalia > Rodentia > Cricetidae > Peromyscus > Peromyscus attwateri. The sequence goes on from CABHPP010119570.1 coordinate 36,057, forward strand.
GAGCTATCTAAGCTAGGCTGAAAAAAGTCATTTTTAATAGTTTATAATTTGAAAAGGAAAGGAAGATAGAAAGAAGAGGGGAGAAGGAGGGAGTAAAGGTTTTAAACACTTCAGATGAGCTAACACCCCTCTGAAAAATATATTTTAAGACTTCATTTAGTTTTAATTATGAGTACCATTTATGTCAGTGGTGTTAGGTGTACATGAGTGCAGCGCTCAAGGAGGCCTGAAGGGGGCAGCTGTAAGCCTGACAGAAGCACTCAAAAGAAAACTGGCAGGCAAACAGGCAGTATAAGATAAAGAAGAAACTGACCACAAAACAGACTTACCCAGACTTCTTGGGTCATAGAAGGCTGTAGTAACAACACCGCCATTTTTTTCAATTGCAGCAATTGCTAATTCTGAAGCCAACTGTACCTCAATATTAACTTTTGCTTGAAAAGTATCAGCACCCTGCCATAAGTTAAAACCAGGCCTGTTAGTAAATAGCTTAGCTGAAGGCAAATCAGCACAAGGTCTGTTTTCAGCTGTGCTTCCCCCGCCAAAGTACCTGCAATTCTATCCTGAACTACCTCCGCTTAGGAGTCCATTATGCATCACCAATTCTCAAGCCCTGCAAGTAGGAATGATTGTCTTATTTCCATTTTCTGCATTTAGTAGGTACTGAGAGAAGCATCCATTTCCCCATATTCCATTAGTAGTACACTATTTGATCCTAGCCAGGATTATTACTATACCAAATGCAGATGGGGACAATAAGGCACATGGGCTGCTGAGTAATTAATTCATCCAAGACACAAAATTAGGATACTAATCCAGACTCTAGTCAGAGGCTTTGAGTTGGAATTTTCCTTTTTCTAATGCTGAGGATAGAACCTCAAGGTCTTCCCTTCTGTCAGTCGGTTACATACCCAGCACTATCTGGGTTCTTTCAAAGTATATATTTCAAAGTAATTTCTGTGTGTGTGTGTGTGTGTGTGTGTGTGTGTGTGTGCGCGCGCGCGAGCGCGAGCAGTGAGCTTCAAGAATATATAATAGAGATTCAGCTGTATGTAATAAGCTATACCTTGACTGACCAAGGTGTCCTTCAAGAGGAAGCCATTTACAAGGAATATTTGGTGTTATTTAGCTTATTAATATACATCAGCTATTTTCTGCTATGAAATTTTTGTGTGCCCATATACTACTAGGCCATATTGGCAAACAGCTAAGCTTCTCAGACCTACTGCTGATCCCCTAGGTAACTAACACCACTGCAGAACCTAGGAGATAGATGGCTGTAGATGCATAGCTTTGTTTCTTGTGCAAATGAAGCTCAGACCATCCCTTGCCTTCAGGCCTAGTGGCATAGCAGAGCGACTGACTCAGGACAATAGGGCTTTTTGCATAACCAGGTGCAATAAGGACTGGAGTGGAATTCTCCTAGGTTCTGCAGTGGCCTTTACCCACAAAGCCATTTTACCAGCCCATCTCTATTCTTAACCACAACATTATGCTCCATTATACAGACTAAAAACAAATCTTCCTGAGACTGGAGAGACAGCTCAGCAGTTAAGAGTACTGGCTGCTCTTCTGGGGGACCACAGTTTGATTTCCAGTACCCACATGGTGCCTGAGAACCATCTGTAATTTCAGTTCCAGGGGATCCAATGCTGATGCCCTTTTCTGGCCTCCCCAGGCACTAGACACATATGGGGTACATAGACATACACACAGATAAAACACACATACATATTAAACATTTTTTAAATTTTAATAATAAAATAAAAACAAGTCTTCCTTATTCCTAAGTAAGCAACAGGAGGTTATAGAGGAGGCAAGGGTCTGGACTAGCCTGGAAAACAAAATATCTGACAATACTGAAGGGGTTGGCTGTCTTTAGGGAAAAAAGGGGGAGGGGGATCCATTTTGTACTCATTGCCAACTTTATTATACTCTCTAAAATGGAGGATGCATCTATTTTCCCCCAGAATGTTTAACACTAGAAGATGAAGCAATGAACTTCTTAAAGTCCCGTCACTCAGGATATGCTAATATTTGTCTAACTTCAAAACATACTGCTTTTGCCATTTTAGTATGGCTAAACTAATTCCCACTAACGTTATGAACATTTCATATATTTCAATATTCCATCAACTATAGGATGTAGTTTCATTTTACATTTGATAATGGTGTGCATTTTTATAATCAACAGACTGTCGATTCAAAACTGGGGACTTGATGTATTAATTTGTGATTTTTCTTTTTCAATTACTACTCTGAGGCCAGGCAGTGGTGGCACATGACTTTAATCCCAGCACTCAGGAGACAGACGCAGGCGGATCTCCGGGAGTTTGAGGCCAGCCTGGTCTACACAGTTAGTTCTAGGACAGCCAGAGCTGTTACACAGAGAAACTCTGTCTCAAAAAAACAAAAGAAAAAAGCTTCCTCTGTTACTTCTCTGGTTCTGCTGCTCCACCACCTCACTCTTCTCCTCTGGTGCTAGTGCCAGGGTTGTAAGTATTATAAACTGCATTTTTAGGAAGGTCTAAAAATCAGGTTTCTTTTATTTTCCTTAAGAACATAGATCCCCAAATAATTCTGTGCTTAAAGTCACAGCCATCTTATTATCCACTATTTACTTGCAAATCTAAACTCAGAAAAGGCAAACAATGTACAGGCTATAATAACTCTGTGACTACATTTATTCAATCATTGGCCCTGTGTAGAATTTTCAGTATAATGTCTGCTATCATAATATACACATACCTAAAGCATACTGAGACATGCAATTTAAATACTGCCAAGGTTATGGAATTTTCTATGAAGTACATGTCTTTTTCTTTACACATCCATAGTAGAATATTGAGGCTCAATCATGTCTTCAGTATTGCTTTTCCAAATGAACTTAACCAGTTTTATTAGGGTTTGCTTTGTTTTGTTTTTCTTTAAGACAGGGTTTTATAGTGCAGCCAAGGCTCACCTAGAATTCACTTTGTAGCTCAAGGTAGCCTAAAACTTATAGCAATCTTCCAGCCTCAGCCTTTCAAGTGCTAGGATCACAGGCGTGATCTACCACATCAGACAATGAATGAGACCTGGGAAGTTCATATCTTTAGGTTCACAGTCTCAAAGGACTTAAAAAGGTTCTTCCATGGGCATATGCTTCCCTCTAGTGGACACTAAGTTACTATTTGGCTATGTAGTTAATTTATTTTTGAACTGTTGGTCAATCAGTATAACAGAAATTTCTACTGAAGTTGAAATGGGATTAAATTCATTCCTTTTTTCCATAAACATTAAGTAACTTTCAGAGCTAAGATTGTCAATATTGAAACTATAATAAAGCACCTACCTTTACAAGGCTTAGGTGATGGTGAGAAAGATGAAATGGAAGCGCAATTGTGCACCAGATAGTAAGAAAAATTAGCTGGGAGGCTAGAGAGATGGCTAAGCAGTTAAGGGAGCTAGCTGCTGTTTCAGAAAGCCAGGATTTTATTACAAGAACCCATGTGGTGGCTCATAGTGTCTATAACTCCAGTCCTAGGGGATCCAAAGCTTCAGCTGGCACCAGGAGCACATATGGTACATACATGAAGTCAGAACACTCACACACATAAAAACAATAAAAAGAAAAATGCTTTGGGCAGGAAAAGGCAGACACAGAGTGTACTTCTAAGAGTGGGAACAGGACCACAAGCTGCACTTGAGTTACTGGAGGCTCTTGTCACCTTGCAATGTAAACTTTTTTTTAAAAAGTGTGGGGTAGGTGAACAGATGTAGTGGCACATGCTTGTCATCTCAGCACTGAAGAGACAAAGGCAGGGGCTAACCTGGTCTACACAGTGAGTTCTAGGACAGCCTGCCAGAGCTATCCTGCCTCAAACAACAAAAATAATTCCAGAAATATGTTTCCGGGGCTGGAAAGATGGCTTAGAGGTCAAGAGCACTTGCTGCTCTTCCAGGGTTGGGGGTTTGGTTTCTAGCACCCACATGGTGGCTCACAACTATCTATAAGTCCAGTTCCAGGGGACCTAACATCCTCTTCTGAACTCTGGGGACACCAGGGATACTTATGGTACACATTAATACAGGTAAAACACGCATACATATAAAATAAAGAAATCTAGCCAGGCAGTGGTGGCGCACACCTTTAAAAATCCCAACACTTGGGAGGCAGAGCCTAATGGATCTCTGTGAGTTTGGGGCCAGCCTGGTCTACAGAGTGAGTTCAAGGACAGCCAGAGCTACACAGAGAAACCCTGTCTTGAAAAGCAAAAACAAAACCATCTAAAAAAATTTTTAAGGAATTTTTTTTTT
>CABHPP010119571.1:0-11650 GCA_902168425.1 Peromyscus attwateri
GCCAGAGGAAGGAGTGTCAGAAGGAGGAAGCTGTGAGGGGTGGCCACATTACCTTGTAATGACTTCCTTGAACAAAGGCCAAAGTCAAAACTCATCAAGTCGTACAATTTACGTATGTTAAGTGTTGGGGTTTTGGTTACATCTTAGTTAAAACAGTGGTTCTTAAACATTCCTACTTGGGAACTCTTTTGTACTATTAAAAGTGACAACCCAGGCCAGGCATGGTACTCACACCTTAATCCCAGTACTTGAAAGGCAGAGGCAAGCAAATCTCTGTGAGTTTCTACATAGTGAGTTCAAGCCAGCTGAGCCTTCACAGTGAGGCTCTCACAAATAATAATAATTTGATGAGTCCACAGAGGTTTGTTTATATGGATTATATCTTAACGATTTATTATATTGCACATTTAAATTGAGGAAAAGTTTAAAATACAAAATCAATTGTATTTCTGTACACTGGCAATGAGGAATCAAAAATAAAATTGAAAAAACAATTACATTTGCAATAATAGCAGACAGGATAAATATTAATGAATACAGATATTTTCTGAAAACTATCAGTATATTGTTGAAAGATGGTAAAGATCTAAGTAAATGGGATAATGTCCCATGTTCTTGGATTCATGAACTTAACATTTTTAAGATGTACTTCCAAAATTCTTTTGTAGGTTCAACATATCAAAATCCTTGTTGGCTTCTTTCTAGAAATGAATAAGTTGATTCTAAAATTCATGGAAATTTAAGATATGCAGAATAGACAAAAGAACCTTTTAAAAAGAACAAAGTTCCCAATTCTACAAAGCTACAGTAAGCAAAACACAGCACCGGCTAGAAATGGGATCAGTGAAATAAAATTAATAATCCAAAGGTAAAGTATGTCAACTGAATTTTAGCAAGGTGCTAAGACAGTTCAGCGAGGAAAGAGCAGGCTTCTGAGCAGTGCTGCAGCAGCCTGGTACCCAGCCCAGGCCGGGCCAGCACCCCCTCCAAGTGTCAGACACAAGCCAGCCCAAATAGGAATTAACTCAGTAGCACAACAAGAAACTCTTCTTTGAAAACATGGTTGGGGACCTTTTGTGAGGTATTGATTCCCTAATATGACAACAGGAGCACAAGCAACAAGAGAAGAACTGGCTTATCCAGATAAGACCTTGGATGCTGCAAATGATGCCATCAAAAACGTAAAGGTGGGGAAGGGTGGCTCCGCGGTTAAGAGAGATTCCTGAGGGCACAAGTTCAGTTCCCAGCACCCACATCTTGGGGCTCATGGCCACCTGTAACTGTAGCATGAGTCTTAAAGAGTCTTATTAATAAGATCAAACCTGAGCCAGGTATTGGGGCGAACACTGGAAGGTCAGAGAAACAGATCAAGCCACAGCTATCTCATCTTGCCGGATCTTCGGCTGGTCTTGCTTCCTCAGACTGGAAGCCTCTCTATGTCCTCATATCCAAATGACTCTCAGCTGAACTGCTGCTAGAAGCCTGAATGCTTAACCAGGCCAAATGCTTCTCCAGGCCAAATGCCTCTCCAGGGCAAATGCCTCTCCAGGGCACATGCCTCTAATTTCTGGTCCTCACGCCTTATATACCTTTCTGCTTTCTACCACCACTCCCTGGGATTAAAGGCTTGCTTTCTGGGATTAAAGGCGTGGGTCACCATGCTTGGGTGTATCCTTGAACACATGGATTTCTGCCTCTGGAATGCTAGGATTAAAGGCGTGGTGCTACCACTGCCTAACCTTTAATATTGTGGCTGTCCTGTTCTCTGACCCCAGATAAGTTTATTAGCGTACACAATATTTTGGGCAATACAATACCACCACATGTAACTCCAAGTCCAAGGAATCCAACACCCTCTTCTGGCTTCTACAGGCACCACACACATGACATACTTACACACACATAAAATAAAAATACTTTTTGAAGAAAAGAAAAATAGAAAATAAAATGGAAACCCATAGAAGAATAATTTTAAAATATAGCTCTAATAGGGATTTGTAACTAAACTACAAACAGAACTCTGGCAGTAATATGAAACAAATATCCCATCTGAAGTAATTCTAATATAGAAGCTCTTGTCTGCCTGAATTTGATTCCCCAACACTGCAGAGGGACACGATTTTGAAACAGACAAAGTAGCTGATAGGCAGTTCTCCGAAGAAAATATGCACGTGGTCACTGAGCAAATGAAAAGATGTAAATCAAACCAAAATGAGATGCAGCTTCCTATCCACTGCAGTAACTGTTTGAAAAGAAACAAGAGATAATGAAGTGTTAGGAAGAAGGTGGTGGAGCGACTTCAACTGTGAAGCCGTTGTCCAGCCGCCTTGCCAAACAGTCTGGCGGTTCCCCAAGAGTTTAAATACAGGGCCTGGAGTGAGGTGCTGCCCTTCTGGAGGACCTGAGCTCAGTTCCCAGCATCCACAGCAGGCGCCTCAGAGCTGCCTGTAACTCCAGCTCCAATGGATCAGACACACTTCACACTCAAGCATGCATGTACACACAAAAAGATAAGCAAGTAAATACTACTTTTTAAAATTCTAAATACAAATGGAAGTTTTAATTAAAAAAAGGAAGAGTACTGACAAATTTTATTATATCCTAATATATATATATATATATTTTATAACATCAAAGAGACTTAAAAGTATATTGTACGATCCCATTTGTGTGAAATATGAATAGACAAATGGTAAAGACAGGAGATAAGTAAATAGTTGCCTCAGCTTCAGGGTTTCAGGAAGAAATGGAAATGGTTGCTAATGGATATGGAATTTACTTTTAGGAGCTGATAAAATGTTCTAAAACTGATTTTTGAAAAGGAGTAGATAACTCTTAATATACTAAAAATCACTGGATTGTATTTCTTTTTTTTTTTTTTTTTTTTTTTTTGAGACAAGGTTTCTCTGTGTAGTTTTGGTGCCTGCCCTGGATCTCACTCTGTAGCCCAGGCTGGCCTCGAACTCACAGAGATCCACCTGGCTCTGCCTCCCGAGTGCTGGGATTAACGGTGTACGCCACACTGCCCAGCTTGGATTGTGTATTTTAATTGGGTTAATTGAATGCTGTATGAATTACATCTCAGTAAGACTGCCTAATTGTCAAGAGAAAGAAGATTATTACGGTCACATTCTTGAATATCATGCTTAGGAATTAAAAGATTTGTTCTATAGATTAAAAAAGGCAGAGCCGGAAAGGAATGATACTGCTGACTAGATTAATCCCTGGTGAATCCTTATAATGACTGCCGTCACAATGAAGGTTCCATATATATTGTTGTTACTCTTGTAGTTAGATCTGTGTTTTAGAAAAATCACTCAGGCTCTAATGTGGAGAACAGAAGGAAGTGGAGTGGGTGAGACCAAAAGCAAGTTTCTCTAGGAAACCTGCATGATCCAAGAGAGCTGAGCAAGCCGGAGTGGCTGCAGAGGTGGGGAGAGGTCTGCAGTGTCATCTCACGGCAGTGACTTGGTTGTCACACGAGGAGTTCTCTCCTTGGTTAGGCATTTCCTTCACTCCCGGTTTCCCCACAGAAATGGAGCCATAAGAAGCCAGGCAGCACGCCATGAGGAGCATGTGCAGAACATCCGCCGGTTTCACGAGTCCCTACAGCACGGGGAGGCAGCCTTGGCAAGTGATGAGAAAGTGACCACAGCGCCTTTGTCCTCCCACACCTCCATTCTGACTTCCCTCAGGTGAGGACCTGCAGTGGGAAGAAGCACAGGGAGCCATTGTGTGTGGAGCACAGGGGAATGAGCAGTGGCAACGTGGAGTATGACATTTCCATTCATTGTCCCTTCTCCAGAAGGTTCTGTGGAGTGATCTCATGCACGTTAGTGTTGAGCTGGACCTTGGAGCCTCGTAGACTTTCTCACAGATGAATCTGTCGGTTAGAGCCCTATATTCCTTCAGAGGGCTCTGGTAATAGTCCGCCTGTAAATCCAAGAACTTTAGCTTGTTCACCAGGACTCGTTGATGCCACCCTCCCATCTAAAAAGTGTCACATCTTTACAGCTCACAACCTCATCCTGTCCGTGGCCTTTATCTTCACAACCACATCCTTATTCTACTTATCTCTCCTGTCCACACTTCCCTGTCATTGTGTTGGGCTAGTTAGCAAAGAATCATTGTGAGAAGTAAACATACTGGAGATCACAAGATCAGCCCAAGGGTATTGAGAGATCTGGTACGGTGGAAAGGACTTGATTTCACCGTTAAATAGCTTTGACCTCGAGGCCTGCCAACCCCAGTGCAGGAGATAGCCATGGCCAGATAACTACAGCGCAGGGTAGTGAGAGCTGTGATTTCCTGTCCAAGGGCAGACAGAGGAATGAGTAATCCAGAAAGGTGAACATGAGAAGAGTTCAAAACAGCACGTGTGGGCTTTGAAAGAAGAGGCAAATAAATGAGAAGGCTATTCTCTACAGAAAGAACATCTCCAAATGCCGGAGGTATAGAGTATATCAAGATTGGGAAATACTGACTGTACGGTTTTTAAAAAAAAAAAAGAGCTAAAGATGCAAGAGGTAGGCCAGCAAGATGGCTCAGCAGGAGAGGCACTTGCACACAGGCCTCAGATTCTGAGTTCAATCCCAGCATCTCACACAGCAACAGAGGAGAAACAACTCCCTAGAGTTGTCTTCAGTCTACACACACACACACACACTAAATTGAATGAGTAAAATTTAAGTGCAAGGAGCAGGGCAATTCTTTAGGAGTTGCTCATGAAGGGCCTTGGCGACTGGGGACCCATGTGTGACCTGTAGAGCAAGTACTGATAGACCTGTGTCACTGGTGAGAAGGTACGATATGGTGCCAGCAAGTGTGCAGGCCCTGAATCTGTGCCAGAACCTCTGACGGAAGCCCTGGGGTTGCAGGTTTTCTACACCATGCCAAGTGTCCTCTCGCCTGCCTTTTCCTGCTGCAGGCATTCATCTGTGCAGATGTAGAGCCCGAATGACTTGGTGACACCTCCACCATTTGAAAGACCGAATCCTCTAGTGATAGAACAAAGATGAGCCTTGTCCTCTCCCTTTACTTGGATTTGACTCAGTCTGGGCTATGGGAATCCTCCCGGGCATATTCAGGGCAGCAGACATGCTTCCCAGACCATCTGTTCCTGGATATTCATGGCCGAATTAGAGAAAGTTAATGAAATACCAAGTAATGAGAAAACGACAAGATTGAAAGTCGTGTAAGCTGAGAGTAGAGGGATGAGGAGACAGGGGACCCAGGGATTTCAGATCGTAGACTTGGAAAAGTCACGAGCAGCAACCTTAAAAGAGGAATGGAGCTGGGCAGCTGTGGTGCACGCCTTTAATCCCAGCACTGGAGGCAGAGCCAGGTGAATCTGTGAGTTCGAGGCCAGCCTGGTCTACAGAGCAAGATCCAGAACAGGTACCAAAACTACACAGAGAAACCCAATCTTGAAAAAAAAAAAAAAAAGATGAATGGAAAAAAGAGACAAAGTAGAGAGAGCTTGATCTCAGGTTTCATAATCTGAAGAAGTGTGAGAAGGAACAGACCAGGTTGGGACAGAGCCCATCTAGTGTCCTAGAAAAAAACCTAAGACTTGGAGTTCCAGAATCTGAATAGACACATACTACTTCTTATCCTAGACAAATCACTTACATTCTCGGAACCTGAAATTCTTTTTTTTTTTTTTTAAGATTTAAGCCGGGCGTTGGTGGCGCATGCCTTTAATCCCAGCACTCGGGAGGCAGAGGCAGGCGGATCTCTGTGAGTTCGAGGCCAGCCTGGGCTACCAAGTGAGCTCCAGGAAAGGCGCAAAGCTACACAGAGAAACCCTGTCTCGAAAAAACCAAAAAAAAAAAAAAAAAAGATTTATTTATTTATTTATTATGTATACAGCATGTATGACTGCAGGCCAGAAGAGGACACCAGATCTCGTTACAGATGGTTGTGAGCTACCATGTGGTTGCTGGGAATTGAACTCAGGACCTCTGGAAGAGCAGTCAGTGCTCTTAACCTCTGAGCCATCTCTCCAGCCCGAAATTCTTTATTTGTAAAGTAACAATTACTAATTTCAAGTGGTTGGCTGAGAATTACCAAGGTAGTGTATTTGAAAACATGAACTCCTATACAAATGAAGGTTGGTGTGATTCCCCATTGGACAGTGGTGAGGATATTTTAAGTCACTCACCTACGTTAACTTACTCAGTAGTCGTTTGTTCTGTGCCCAGCACTATGGCGGGTGGGTATGGTAGATGGAAGGAATTGTCACTGAGTCACAGTCATAAGGAAAAATAGATATGAAGTCAACAGGCGCAGTGATTGAGAATACGGGGAAACGGAGGTGGAGTTCTGGAGACAAGCTGGAGGGTCAGGGAAGGCTGGCCAGATGAGGATCAGGAATGACTGAGAGGTGGCAGGAGTGAGGCCAAGTGAGGACTGCCACGATGAGGACCAAGAATGGTTGCTTGGACACCATGTGTTATGATACTTTGCTTGTGATCTCAACTGAGAGGAGACTATAGCAAGTCCCAGGCCAGCCTGGGCTATACAAAGACCTGTCTTACAGAAACAAAACAGTCTAGCAAAAAGAATGGTTCCTTATGAGAAGGTTGTGTCTTTGGGAGATGGGGGCAGAGTTGGCTCTGGCAATGGAAGGTGGAGGGTAAAGGGTTGGTTGAAGAGGATAGTAGTTCTAGGTTCTGTACAGCACTAAGCCAAGTGAGCAGTCCTGCCTCGTGCGTGTTGTGTGAAGATTCCTGTAATCACTATGAATGACCTCTTTGTCACCCTCCCCTTTCCCCAGGAAGAATCTGAGTGAGCTAGATGAGATCCAGAAGTACTTCACTCAGAAGCTCAGCCGGCCTTTCCTGCCCTTCAGCTCTCACAGTTCTCCTGCTATCTCAAAGAGCCAGGAGAGCCAGAGGGACTCGGTGGGCCCAGGAACCAGCAGCCGAGACCCTGAGAACCAGTGCATCCTGGAGAAATCCAGTAACCTGGTGCTGCAAGTCAGCTCCCTAATCTCAGGTATGGCTCAGGGCTGTTCCTGCTACAGCTTTGATCACTAGGGGCCAAGTCAGAGACCACCTGAGTGTCTACCCTCAGGTGGGCCTCTGTCACAAACACAAACAACAGTTTTCACATCTTTTTTCTGCCTTTTGAAGGAAAGGATAGTGGTGTGGACAGGAGCATGGGGCAATGGGAAGAGCACTGGGCTGAGAGGCAGGAGACCAGGTCCTTGGTTTCTGGCATCAACTTGTTATTGACACTGGGCATGCTCTTTTCTTTCTTGACCTTTCATTCCCCTAACCAAAAATGACAGGTGTGGATTAGATAATGGTCCCCTAGCTGTTCTTGAACTTGTCTGCACCTCTATCTTTCAGGGGAAAACTTAGCTACAAACATATTTAAAATTCTAATTCTCAGAGTCCAGAAGTGTGCAAGTTTTTCTTTTTTTGTTTGTTTGGTTTGTTGGTTAGCTGGCTTTGAGGCAGGGTATCACTGTGTACTTCAGGCTGGCCTCAGATTCATAGTAACCTTGCGGCATTGTCCTTCCAAATGTTGAATTGCAGACATGCACCCACATACCCAGAACAAAGTCTGCACATTTACAAATCACTGTAGAAGACCTGCATGGGTCTATAGTTTACCATTCCTAGAAGTCCCTTAGAGCAGTTCTCACTCTGCCTCCATACTGGTATTGAGAGGTATGGGAGGGTAAAAGTCTACATGTCCTGAAAGACACTCTGGGTATCCCCCGTAGTGGACTTACACTCCACATTCATCACCATCGGGCCGACCAGAGAGTTGTGTCTGCCGTCATAAACTTACACTCTGTCCTGAGCCAAAGAAGCTTCTCCCAAGAAAGAGTGTCACAAGACAAAACAAGAGAGACCTTATCAGGATACAAGTGGCTACGGATAGGGGAGTCCCTTTACAGGGATGTAATAAAAGAATAGAAGGATTAAAGCTGGCCTTGAAGTCAAATTTGGAGGTTTAATACTTACCCAGAAAGAAAGTAAAGATGCAACCCAGTGGTCAAATATGTGCAAACCCCTAGGCTCCATCATAGTGCTTCTTACAGAAAGGAGTGGGGGTGGAGCAAAGGGAGTTCTTGGCTAGGAAATAACAGAATAAGAACTTATTTTCACAGAGACAGTATGGGTTTGAAGAGAGCTGATTCTCTCCATCAGGGAAACAGTTCAAAAGTAACAAAAGCCTGCTCTGTATCCATCATGCTTCAGTACACTTTTCTGAAGAGGGCCCCTTGACTAATGGGTATGAGTGAGTCACTGAAGAGGTCTCATTCACGCTGCATCTCTGTGGTAAGCCTTTGCTGGCCCCTGAAGACAACATGAACCAGACATGTGTGCCTTGCCCTAAGACACTCACAAGCTGATGTGGGAAACAGCTTTACACTGTAGTGTGTTCTCATGTGCTTCCTTATAAAACATGGCCAGAGTAGAGCCTTCCAGCTGTGCGTCTGGGTAGGCTTCTTGGGGGAGATGTAATAGGCATTGGAAGATAAACTGGTTTATAAAAAGGGAATTGCTCCAAGGCAGTAATTAAGACCAAAAGACTAGGGCCAAGTAAGTCTGCCGGGTGCCTGTTCTGTGTGCAGGTACACTGATACACAGACACACTCTCCTCCGATACCTGAACATTATGACCATACTAAACAAGCCCCTCCTGTCAGTTAACCCTCCAGTGAGCAGGTAGAGCCCTGAGCCCTGGAAGTCAGATCCGCCACTGGCTTCTGACTTTTTCTCTCAAAGGATCATGCAAACATGTCATTTCCTGTGCCTTTGTTGTTTTTGCTATTGCTTATTTGAGATGAGATCTTGCTTTGATGCTTAGGCTGGTTCAAAACTTCTATACTAAAGCAATTGTCTTGCCTCAGCTTTCAGAATAGCTAAAACCAAAGGCATGTACCATTATGCCAACTTATTTACTAATTTCTCCACCCTCATTTTACCAAAAAATAATTTGAGTTGACTGGTACTTTCTCTCTCCTTACTAAGTGCCTGTAATGCACTGTGCAGGGTTTGCCCGTTTCTCTCAGAGTATCAAGCCTGTGAAGTGGCTGGTATTGGTCACATTTGAAAGAAAAGCAGGCCCAAGGGGGGACAGTTTGCTCAACCACAAATGTAACTGTAGAGACTGGACCCAGAGCCTGCGTTCTTCCCAGTGCCCTGCAGCTTCCGTCCTTTCCTTCGTTGTGCGTCAATAAGATTTCCTTGCTTGTATTTTCCAGGTAAACTAGATAGTTTGAATAACTGTCATTGAGCAGGTCAATGAGTGGACTCTGTTTTGGTTTTAATATAGGTGATTACTGAAGTAAATGGAAGCATGAGCGTGCCCGTCAGGACCTCAGCTCCCGAGAGATCTGAGCATGAGCACTTCCACGGGTGTCTCCACAGCTACAAATAGATTAGATCTCAGCCCTAATATTAGAATAAAGTACTAGAAATCATACTGCCGTGAAGATAGTTTCACTGACTCCTGGGGGAATTAACTGTTGTGAGGTTTCTTTAAAGGCTGATCGCAAGGTTGCTTGTGAAGCTAGAGGCCAGTGAGGAAGCTGTGTGGTCTGTAGCCCTGCATATAGTAAGAGTGGTATCTGTTGCTATTCAGATCTGCAGACTATCACCAGAGACTCACAAGCCGCTTGGACTTCTCACCAAGCCAGGAGTAGAAGCAGAGCAGTCACCACCCTCCCAGATGCTCAGGACACCGAGGCCATGGGAGGACGAAGCACCACTCCAGAGGAGCCACTGGCAGGAGCTGGAGAGGCGAGCACAAATTCCCTGCCTGCCCCTGTCCTTGAAGAGACTTCAGAGAGAGGAGGAGTGCTCCATGAGTCGGTGGAGCACATAGAACCCATCACGAGGGTGCAGAGCAGTGAAGACACTGAGGTGGACCCAGACCTTAGTGATGAAGACTATGAAGAAGACATTATTGAGCCCAGGACCCTAAATGAAATTACCACAGTGACAGACAAAACTAGCCCCTGGTCCAGTTTCATGTCAGACATGAGTGAGGTCTTCAGCCCTCAGCCCAATGAGGGACAAAGGGAAGGCCCCTCCTGTCCTCCAGGACCTTTCTCCAGAGAGGAGCTTAAGGTCAGAAGTAGCTTGTTGTCCAGCCCCCAAAAGGCAGTCAAACCCCAATCTGTAGAGGGCTCCCCTAACCAAAGTGTTGCCTGTGAGTGTGGAGCCTATAAGACCAAGGTTGAAGAGTCTGCCTCAACCAAGCCTCGGCTTGTCCCAGGCCTAGCGTTCTCAGGAGCCCGAGAGAACAATGATTCTGTTGGATGGAGCTCACCACAGATTAGTCAGGACAAGAGGCCCATGCCAGAGGCCCTGGCCGAGAGTGAAGCTTTCTCCAGTGAGTTCAGTGACTCTTCTGAGAGCTTTGAGAAGTTTCCTCCACACCTGCCCTCCCAAAGCAAAAGGGAAAACCACAAGGAGCTACCCGTAGACTCCCCTGCTTCAAGGCAGAAGCAGGTAACAACCGGACCAGAGGTGTCCACGAGGCAGAACCTCCTGTATCCTTTGGTGTTTCCCACAAGTGGGTACTTAGGCCATCTCTCCCTGGGCACTTTGGGTGCTGGTATCAGGCTAAGAGAGTGAGTGTGACCAGTGGCCCTTGTGGAATGCACTGGAGGGTGTAGGACATGGGAAGGCTCTTCCTTCAGAAGTCTCACTTGCATGACCAGTGTCTTAAGTCTACCAATGAAGCCAGGCTTGGTGGCAGCGCATGCCTATAATCCCAGCACTGGGGTGGGGAGGAATGGAGAACTGGGAGCTCTGGGTCAGTCTGGGTTACAGAGCAAGACTGTGTCCAAAAACAAACAAACAAACAAATCCACCATTGATAGCAGCCCGTTCAGGTGGGAAGCACTGACTGGGGCTTGGGTGTTGGTAGCACATTCACAATGAACTTTTCTGTGTAGCTTCTCCAGTTTATATACTGTGCAGTTTCCTACCTGAAGGCAAGGCTCAGGCCCTCAGTTGGAATAAAAGGCAGGCTGGAGCTAGAGCTAGAGTCCCTTGGTAGAACACTTGCCTAGCCTTGGCTTTTATCCCCAGAACCACAAAAAGGAGGGTGGGTATAGAGAAAGAATATTACTATTGATTAGTATTTACTGTATGCTAGGAACTTTTTTAATTTGTCACACAAGTATTTTAAATGAGTGTCATCTACTCTGCATGTGAGGAACCAGGCTCAGTGACTTTTTTTGAAGATTCATTTATAATTTATGTGCATGAGTATTTGCCTGCATGAATGTCTGTGTACCATGTGCATGCAGTACCCACGGAGGCCAGAAGAGAGTGCTGGAGCCCCTAAAATGGGAGTTTACAGACAGTTGTGAGCCACCATGAGAATGCTGGGAATAGAACCTAGGTGCTCTAGAAGAGCAGCCAGTGCTCTTCACCACTGAAGCATCTCTCCAGCCCCCAAGATTTAACTTAAAAAAAAAAAAAAATAGTGGGGCTGGAGAGATGGCTCAGAGGTTAAGAGCACTGGCTGCTCTTCCAGAGGTCCTGAGTTCAATTCCCAGCACCCACATGGTGGCTTACAACCATCTGTAATGAGATCTGGCACCCTCTTCTGTAAACATAATAAATAAATAAATAAATAAATAAATAAATAAATAAATAAGTAAATAAATAAG
>CABHPP010119571.1:11750-27363 GCA_902168425.1 Peromyscus attwateri
TGTGGGGCTGGAGAGATGGCTCAGAGGTTAAGAGCACTGGCTGCTCTTCCAGAGGTCCTGAGTTCAATTCCCAGCACCCACATGGTGGCTTACAACCATCTGTAATGAGATCTGGCACCCTCTTCTGTAAACATAATAAATAAATAAATAAATAAATAAATAAATAAATAAATAAATAAATAAATAAGTAAATAAATAAATAAATCTAAAAAAAAGAGTGAGCCAGGCAGTGATGGTACACACCTTTAATCCTAGCACTCAGGAGGCAGAGGCAGGTGGATCTCTGAGTTCAAAGCCAGCTTGATCTACAAAGTGAGTTTTAGGACAGCCAGGGCTACACAGAGAAACTCTGTCTAAAATGAAAAAGAAAAGAAAATTCGTGATAGAACTAAAAAGTAGGTATCATTGAGGTAGACCTGCCTAGGCTCTCAGAATGTAATTACTGATGGAAAGATGTGGTACCTGATACTCCCCTGTCCCTCCTTTGAAACAATGACATGTTATAGGAAAGTAAAGCACTTAGCACCATCTATACCCTTCATATGTGCTCCTAACCAACTGATCCTGAGAGCCACACTGGCCAGTGAAGTAAGCTGCTTTACAATAAGAGATCTTCCCATCCTAGAAATTAGGAGCCTGACTTTGACCCGCCAGACCCCACATCTTATTACTGGTATGAATTCAGGTCTAGCCTTCCTGAGCCCGTTCTCAGATCAGATGGAAGACATGACCCTATCCGACCAGACTTACAAGCTCCTCGGGTCAGTGTCCTTTTTTTTCCCCATGCTCACCCTCACCTAGCATTGCAGAGTAGAAGTCAGTAAATATAGATTAAACTAAACTATCACATTTCCATAAAACAGGAAATCAGATGAGTAGAATCACTGCATAAATGATTCATTTGTGTGCATGTGGTATATTCATACGTATGTGCTCACGTGTATGCATATGTATATATGATCACTGCGTGTGTGTGCTAGTGCATGTGGAGGCCAGAACCACCTCCATTTTCTTCACCTTATTTTTTGAGACAAAGTCTCACTAAACCTGGAATTCACCAGTGCAGCAAAACCAGCTGGTGGCTCCTGTGCTCCAGGGACCTTACCAACACTAGGATTACAAGCATGTGCCACCATCGCTGACTTTTTATATGGGTGCTGGGAATCCACACTAGGGTCCTGCACAGCAAGTACCAACTGAGCCGTACCCCAATTCATGATACCGGTCAGAGAAAAACCTAAGGGTTACAGAGGCCAGGAAAGGCCTATGGCTGAGTAAAGCCTCCCCAGACCCTCAGAGCTTCTGACATCCCTGCTGTCGTAGTCAGTGTAGTTATGGTCGTCACGTTGTTGCCAGGGAAGGAGCTGCCACATGTGCCCAGGCCGCAGGCTGCTTGAGGTCAGACCTTCCATTCTTTCAGACCATACACTAAGTCCCAAGGACAAAGCAGCCTTTACTAAACACCAGTTCCATTGTCTGGTGAAAGGCAGGTACAGGCAATTGCTCCAAGTGCTTTGGTGAGACACAGGAGCAAGAAGAAAAGCTGCTGTAGGCTGCTCAGAAGTACAAAAAGAGACAGGCTGGAGAGATGGCTCAGAGGTTAAGAGCACTGGCTGCTCTTGCAGAGGACCTGAGTTCAATTCCCAGCAACCACATGGTGGCCCACACCCATCTGTAATGAGATCTGGTGCCCTCTTCTGGCCTGCAGGGATACATGCAGGTAGAACACTGTATATATGATAAATAAATAAACCTTTTAAAAAAAGTAGTACAAAAAGAGATGTGAGGAATGGGCTTGCTGGTGTGGTAGGGAATACCTGTTATGTCAGCAGTCAGAGGCTGAGGCAGAGCAATCAGGAGTTCAAGGCCAGCCTGGGAAAGAAAATGTCTCAAAAAAGAAGAAAGCAAGCAAACGTCAGCAGACCACTGGGGACACTTGTACCAACAAGAGATGGAGACCAGCTGGCCTAAAGTGAGGAGTGTTGGAAGAAGAGAGAAGACACAGGATCAGACAGAAGGTGGAGTGTTGGAAGAAGAGAGAAGACACAGGATCAGACAGAAGGTGGAGATGAAGAAGAAAATCTCAAGTATGGCTGACGTTTCTGTCACAGGTTGTAGGTTGGCAATGTTTTTACTAGATAGGGAAGTACAGAGAGCTGGTCTTGGAGAAAGATATGTCCATGGTGGACAAGTATCCACAGGACATCCAGGAGGAAATGCGGTCCTTGATTACAGGCAGAGGATCAAGTGAACATCTCAGACATGAAGACAGCCAGACAGTAGAGCTGTGAGACGCTGGGAGTGATGTCTTAGGGTTTCTGATGCTGTGAAGAGACACCATGACCACAGCAACTCTTAAAGAGGAGAACATTTAATTGAGTGGCTTACAGTTTCAGAGGTTTAGTCTATTACCATCATAGTGGGCAGCATGCAGTCAAACATGGTGCTGGAGAAAGAGCTGAGAGTTCTACATCTTGATTCACAGGCAGCAGGAAGTGAACTGTGACACTGGGCATAGTGTGAGCATGGGAGACCTCAAAGCCCACCCCCACAGTAACACACTTCCTCCAACAAAGCCACACCTACTCCAGCAGGACCACACCTAATAGTGCCACTCCCTGTGGGGGCCATTTCTTTCAAACCACCCTAGGTGGCATGCAGACAGAGGGTTCCTGAGGGCTGGGGTCTGGGGAGATGGCATGCAGACCTTGCAGTGATGGGAGAAGACCACATTTCAGTGCTAAGGGAACTGGTGGAGAGGACAGCTCTAGTGGGCACCTGTTGTACACTGCGTCAACATGAGCAGCAGCTTTGTGAGGTCAGGCGCCATTCCAAGCCTGTTTCCTATATAAACTAATCCCCCTGATTGTCAGCCGAGTGGTAACTAGAAGAGGGATCACGGTGGGGTGGGAGGTGCATTGTTAGTGTTTTTGTAAATGTAAGACCTTGTACACTCTCACAAACAGGAGAAAGAACCTCAAAGTAGACAGTCACCCTGCAGAGCAAAACAGGACGTGACGAACTAAGGAGAGCTTCTGTGTTCAGGTCCAGCCGACACCTCCCAGCAATGCTCCTTCCCCGTAACCTCAGCTGAACGCGGCTAAGGGTAGTAAGAGCGGCACCAGCAAACACTCCCCTCCAGTTCTGGAGATAGCCTGGGTCAAAGGGTCCACCCCACCTCTCTAGGGAATCAAAGGCTTGTATACGTGGGTGCATGTCGTCCATTCAGGAGATGTTCATTGAGCATTTATTCTGTCCCAGGCTAGGTAATGGGAATAGGGCTATGAAAATGACATCATCTCTGCCCTCTTGGAGGCCACTCTGTCGTAAGAGAAAAACAATAAAATGGAAAGCCGGGTAAACAAATTAAGTCAGAGCCATACTTAGCTGCTTAAACAGAAACCCTAAAAAACAGCACCACAACAGTCCCCTCTGTCTCCCTCAAAATGAAGGCAATCTGAGTCAGTGCTGTAATTCAACAGATATTTGTGCTTCTAACAGCAGCTTACGAGCTATAGCCCACACCTTTATAGGTCTCGTGCAGACCAGACAGACTAGCTCGGCCACGCATCCCCACCCCAGCTCTGGTTTTTCAGTGTGTTCAGAGAAGAGCCAGTAGGCAGGTCCTCCCAGGACCAGTCACCTCCATCCTGGTCGAGGCACTGCCCTAGGCCACCTTTCCACCCTCCCTATGTCAGAACATGACTTTTAACCAGCAGGCCCTCAGCCAGTGTTCAGCCCTTGCTGCCCTCCCACCTCCTGCAAGCTCTAGGCAGGTACCGGGGTAACTGAAGGACACTGCTATTGGGAGACCTGAAGAATACTGCACACACAGGAAAACTAAATATGGGCTGGAGACGTGGCTCAGTGGTTCAGAGCCCTGGCTGTTCTTCCAGAACGGTCAGTTCACAGCACCCACATGGTGGCTCACACTGTAACTCCAGTTCTAGGGGATCTGGTGCCCTCTTCCAGCCTCCTTAAGCACCAGGCATGCATGTGGTACACAGACATACATGCAGAGAAAACACCCATACATATAAAGTAATAATTTGAAAAAATTCTTATAATAATTGAACATTCTTCTGTGTTACAGACTGCTCTCGGGCGCGGAGGAGGAGGGACCATGTGGCTAAGGTTAAGAAAGGTCTTTCTGGAGGAGGTTGGGGTGTGAACCCACTAGAGACTAAAGAAGAAAGGGACGGGAGGGAGGGAGGCACAGGTTAAGAGAGGGCAGGGTCTTCCGGTGAGGGAACTACTTGTGCCAGGATTCACGGACAGGAGGACGGAGATGAGGAGAACACGAATAGCATGGCTGAGGTCAGGTGGGGTGCTGGTCTGGCATGAGGGTGGACTTCTAGGTATTTTTGTCCCTTAACTACCATTGCAGCCCAGAACCCATTGTGGTGCCCAACTTCTTTCTGCCTCCCCAGCAACTGGAGGCTTCTCTCCGCATGATCTCCTACTCTCCAGCTCTGCCACCACCGGCCACAGCTGACCAGGTAAGAGCAGCCACTGGCCTCCCTGTCCTGTCCAGTCAGCTCGCTTCCCTGAAAGCACACAGCACACAGAGCTGCCCTGAGCCATCTCCCTGGAGAAGCTGCTCCGGGGGGGACCACAAATAAGAAGTGCATCCCTAGGGGACCGTGACAGCCTGTCAGGTCCAGATGAAGAGCAGAGTAACAGAGGCCACTGTTACTGTCTAGGTGCTCCTTACAAAACACTCTGGTAACTCCTCATCAACACGAACATCAGGCAGCTGACGTGTATACAGATCCCGTTCTCCACTTTTCTCTCTGACATAGTGCCTGGTCTCACTGCAAGGAGCAAAACTAACAACCATACTGTTCTGATATAGATATGTAATATATGTCATAGATATAGATTATAAACTAACAACCATACTGTTCTGATATAGATATGTCGATATATGTCATAGATATAGATTATATAGATAAAGTATCTGTCTCTGTGTAACACAAATCCTAAACAAACAAAAAGTCAGCCAGCCAGCCAGCCAGGTATGGTGTCAGAGGCCTGTGACTCCAGCCTTTGGTGGAAACAGTAGTTATCCGGAGTTCTAGCCTGGCCTATGTGAGCTCATCTTTTTTTCGAAAGAAAGAAGGAGCTGTCCAAGAACCAGTCATACCTGTGATCCTGCCTCAGGCTACCTTGCCATGTCCCCAGGGCCAGCTGACGGCTTTTCCTCCTTGGGCTCCCTCTGGAGAGAATGTGACCTAATTTATATTCTAACAAATACATAGATGCCACATTAAGGTGAGGGGGGCATAACATAGGGGAGAAAGGAGCCAGGGACTGGTGCTGTGTAGTGGACACAAAGCAGCTGCCCCAGAGCTTTCAAAACATTTTTTCAGAGACAAATGTAAGTTATAAGAAAAGGTGCTTGCTTGTTGACTGTGGCAATAGCCCCTATTCGATGCTTCCATGACTTAGACATTTTTCTAAGTACGCTACAGTCGACTGTCTTTATCTTCCAGCCACTGGGTGGGCTAGCCAGACTCTCCCCACTTAGTAAGTGAGTACATCAGGTTGGCACTGTGGTAGGCTTCCAGACAGAAGCAACTTAAAGGAGAAAGGCTTCCTTCAGATCGCAGTCCATAGTCCTCAGCTGCATTGATTGTGGCAGAAGCTACCCACCTCAAGACAGACAAGAAGCAGGTAAACAGAGAAGGACCAGCAGCCAAACGTAACCACCAGAAGCTCATCAACCTCCAGCCAGGCCCCTCCTGAAACTCCCAGACTCTCCCAAAATAGAGCCACCAG
This sequence comes from Peromyscus attwateri, assembly GCA_902168425.1. Taxonomy (NCBI): domain Eukaryota; kingdom Metazoa; phylum Chordata; class Mammalia; order Rodentia; family Cricetidae; genus Peromyscus; species Peromyscus attwateri. Next base: position 17,532 of record CABHPP010119571.1, read on the forward strand.
CTAGGGATCCAGCCTTGAGTACATGAGACTTTTGAAGGAACACTTAATATCCAAACCACGACAATGAGCAAACTGAGACTCAGAGCTTCCTGACCACAGCTCCACACACAAAGAAACTGATGACTGAGTCTCTTTCAGAGAGTGGAGACTCTAGGGAGTCAAGTGAGTCTGTGTCTGCAAACCCTGCCCTCTGCTTTCCACCTGAAATCCCGACACTTTCCTTCTTTTGTTTCGTGTGCGTGTGCGTGTGCGTGTGTGTGTGTGTAAGTAGGTACTGAAATTACAGTGTACCACCATACCCAGCACATGGGAATGTTTTCCTAGCCCATCTGCCTTGGTTTAAATAGACTTCATTTAGCAGTTAACAATGTCAACATTTCCCATGCCTCCCCAGAGGCTGTGTTGATAGGAATAGAGTCAGTTCTGACAGGTCCTGAGAGCCCTATGTTAACGAGTTCTGTGCTTACTCATAGCTAACAGGCCAAGAGACAGTTGTGTAATGGTTCTCAAGAGAAGTGTTAAGATGCTTGAACCGTTCACTGGCTTTCCTCTCTCTCTCTTTCCAACCTCCCCAGCGTATTTCCAAAACATCTGTTTGTTTGGCAGATAGCTCAGTCTGAGGTCCTGTCTGTCTTAGTAGAACCCCTCCAGGGGCAGCAATGCTGTTCCCTCAAGGAACCTGTGGGCTTTTGTGGTCCTGATTCCTCCTCTGGCTCACCTCCTTCCTCTGTACCTCTTCTGACATTTCACACACATGGCCAAGCCTTCTGCACTAGGCTTTGGGGGCTGTGTCCAGGCACTGAGCACCAGCTGGAGCACAACATTCATGAAACAGAACGCTGGACCTGCTAGTGAGTAACCAAAGGACCTGGGGCACATGGCTTGACCTCTCTGGGTCTCGGTTTTGTTCTAAGTAACAGCAAACTGATAATGTGTGGTTAACAGGACGAGGGGGAGAATCAAGTAGGCACACTTGAATCCTCCCTGCCGCCCTCTGGGCCAAGTGGGTGAAGGGTCACTGAGTCTTGCCCCACAGGAAGAGTTCCACAAGTCGCTGTGACAGATCTACCAGACAGAATGCTGTTCCTGTTTCTGTGTTTGTGCCTCTGTGGTGGCTTCCTCCCCCCCCCCCCCCCCCCCCCCCCGGACAGACTGTCTTTGGTCTTTCCAAGACAGAGTGTGGGAGAAAGAAGAGATGAGAACCTCCCTTCCCTTAAAGGGCACACTGAGTTTCATGCAGATGAGACCCACGCAGGTCTCACCTTTCCCTGGCTTGCCCGCAGCGGAACTCTGTTGCTTGCTGCCCTCGGGACCACTTCTCTCCTTAGAACTGTCTGGGTCCCAGTTAGGATAACCAGTGCCATCACAGTTGGCCCAGTCCAGCACTGGAAGGTCTCAGACCAGGAAACCCCAGGAGATGGATTTTGGCTGGAAGCCTGCTGGTGCTGAAAGTCAGATCGCCTGTGTGTTTAAGGCACTGCTATGAAACTTCCCCAAAGCAAAGTGGAGCTGCCATGTCTTGTTCCAGCAGTGTTAAATAAAATGGAAAATTATAAAGAGGGGGACCTCGTGCATGTGTGCCTGGTATCAAGAACTACGGCAAATGATACCTTGACTAACGGCACTGCAGTCTCCCACAGAAAGCATTCCTGGGGGGCTGTCTGCCCAGCACTGTTGACACAGCCTGGGACTGGTGCTGCCTTGTTACTGGTCCTTGGACACCCTTTGTTAGTAGTCCTTGTAGCCAGAAGACTTGTTTTCAGTGAACGTATGTCTTCGTTGTTGCCGTTAGAAGCTCCCTGTAAGCGAGGGTACCTGAAACCACCAAACTAGACCACTCCACAGGTGAAAAGAAAGGTTTATTCAAACTGCCAAGGCTGTCTCCAGGGAACAAAGAGAACAAAATAGCAAAAGGCCGAGAAAGCCTTGCCAGTTTTAAAGAGCTATGTTTGCAAAGGGAGGGAGTGTGTAAGGGGGAACAGGCTAGGAGTTAGAGTTGGGGGAGGGGTTGCTGTCTAGAAGAGCCTGGGAGCTGTGTCGAGGATGTGATATGTGATGCAGCTATGTGTTAATAGGGAACTAAATGCCCTATTTCCCGGAAGTCGTTGGCTGTAGGAGCACATAAGGAAAGTAATGGCTTTTCCTGACAGAAACCCACTTCACAAGTTTCTGAAGAATCCACTAGCAATCCTTATGTTTCCCAGGTCAGAGTCCCCTGAGCTGAGCCCATGATGTCATTTATGATATTGTCAGGGGCACTGCCATTATGGGGAGCCCACTTTGGACCTAACACTTCCCTCTGCCCCCTCCTTGGGATACGCCATGGTTCATGGCGTACGTGGTCCACACTGCAGTGTTTCCTGCTTAATCCTAAATAAATACTGCCATTCCTTAGCATCTCTGTTATGTAGTTGGACACTAATAATACAGGTACCAAAAGTTCAGAGAAACGTGGGGTTTTTTCAAATTCACTTTTTAAAAGCACTGAAATAACTTCCATGGCTTGTCAGAACTGAGTGTCTTATGTTTACTTTAGAGTTAATTGAGAATTACATTTGGGCAGAGACACCATAATCATCTCAAAGTTTGGCATTTCTGAAGGTCTTAAAAATGGCCTCCATGAGAAACATGCCTGCCGCACAAGCCTGAGGGCCTGAGTTCAGATCCCCAGCACCACATAAAAGCTAAGTGACAGTCACATTGGAGGGAGGAGACAGGAGGATCCTAGGAGCTTGCTGGCCAACCAGTCTAGCCAAAACACAAGTTCCAGGCTCAGGAAGGGCTCTGTCTCAAAAACTAGACATCAGCCTCTGGCACACACAGACACAGGCACCTGCAAACACACGCAAGCGTGCGTGAGTGCGTGCGTGCACACACACACACACACACAAAATGTCCTCACTTTGAAGAGTTTTAGTGTTTGATGTTTAGCCACATTCTTGCTGTGCTCATGCACTTCATTCTCTCACATCCTGGTTCTTGCTGGGACAGTCTCCCTGCAGCCTGAAGAACTTCCTTTGAAGTTTCACATCACATGGACCTGCTGGGAACCAGGGCTCTCGGCTTTGGTGCTCTCAAGCAGCCTTATTTTGAAACTGATTTTCATTGGCTATGGAATTCCAACTTGAACTGCTGTTTCTTTTACATTTTAGAGATGCCTCACTAGGGTGTACCTCAGCTGCCCAAGTGCTTACTTACCTAGTGTGTGCAGAGCCTTGGGTTCAAGCCCTGGCACCACATGAACTGGACATGGTGGTGCATGCCTGTAATCCCAGCTCCTGGGAGACAGAGACAGCAGGATCACAAGTTCAAAATAACCTTAGAGACTCTGGGGAAAAACTAAAATCCTCATCTTTAGTCTTCCATTGTTTCTGATGAAACATAAATGTCTTTGTTATTGTTCTCTAGAGTATTATGTGGCCTGTATCCTTCAGCCCCTTTAAGATCTCCCTGTCGCCAGCCAGTGGTGGCTCATGTCTTTAATCCCATCACTGCAGAGGCAGACGATCTGTGAGTTGGAGGCCAACCTGGTCTACAGAACGAGTCTGGGACAGCCAGGGCTGCACAGAAACCCTGTCCCAAAAAACAAGACAAAAACAAAGGTTGCTGTGTCTTGGCGTCTGATCAGCATAGTGTCAGCATAGTGTTTCTAGTTGTGGAGGCGGGAGGGGCAGGGAAGAACATGCTGGTCATTACCAATACTAACAACATTGTAGCTCGTAGGCTGGGTTGTGGGTTTATAGAGTTCATTCTTATTGTGCTACGTTATTTACCTATGTTATATAGAGTCATTGGTATGTGATGGAGTCATAGAATCTTATGTAATTAAATTGTAATGGTAATAAATGGCTATGGGTTTGGCACAGAGAACTGGGACAGTGGCTGGGATGACACATGCAGTCAAGGGAAAGCTTTTTGGTTTTGTGTTTTAAGATGAGTGCTTTGCCTGCATGTATGTATGTGCACCACATGAGTGCCTGGTGCCCGTAGAGGTCAGAAAGAGGGCTTCAGATCCCTTACAACCAGAATCACGTGTGATGTGAGCCACCGCGTGGTACTGGGAACTGAATCCGTCATCTGCAAGAGCAGTCGGTGCTCTCAGCCCCCAGGGAAGGCTTTTATGATCTGAGAGCTGCAGCTTCTGTGCACCAGTGCAAAAGCCTCTAGAGAACTGAAGGTGCAGCTGCGCTGCAGAGGGGCAGGCCTGTCCCTGGTCAGAGGCATTTGATCCAGAGCACGGGTGGGCGCTTGCATTTGGAGGAGAAAAGCCACACCCTGAAACGGGAAGACAGAAGTATTCTAAAGCAGATAGAAGCTGTGGTTTGGTGATAGAATTGCTACCCGATGGAAACATGGTATTTCTCAGTAATGTTCCAGGCATTCTGCAGCTGAGAGCAGTGAGGAGGCGGGGAGGGGAAGGGGATCTCTGCGTCCGTCGGGGCTTCCTTCTGGACCCTGGGTTAGACACAAACCACACCCAAACACCTGTTTCCACAGAGAGATCCTTATTAAATGGGGAAGAAAAGTTAAAGTGGCAGCTTTCTGACTGGGGCAGAGAAACAGCAGCAGATGACCTTGCAGGTGTGATTTTAAGAGGGGAAAAGGGGAGGTCTGTGTTAGAATGGGCTGGGACTAGGTGGTAAAGGAGGTAGGGGACCAGGGAGAAGGGGAAGGGGAAAGGGAAAAGGGAAAGGGGTATTTGTCCCAGGGGGACAAAGGACAGCCTCTGGATAGAGAGGAGACAGACGTGGCACATAGGGAAATGGTGGTTTATAAAGGTAAAGGGAGAAACCCTGTGTTAGGACAAGGTGTTTAATTTTAATTGGGTGTGTTAATTAGGTGAACCAAAGGGGGCTTTTGATTGCTGGGCTTTGGTAGTCAGCCCCAGGAGGACAAATTGGCCAAATAAGGGAATAGACCTTGGTGGCTAGCTTTAGGAACATAATCTAACAGTTTTTAGCAAGGCAGAGGGAATGGAGAGAAGGACAGAGCCTGCCAGAGCCACATGCTCAAGTGGGCTAGTGTCCCTTCAGAAGGCAGAAGTACAGTCTTAACCTCCATTTGTGGGTCCCATGTATTTTGTAGCCTGTTGTGTGACAAAACTTTCCCTAGGGAAACAAAACCCACACATCTACTCACCCCAGATAGGGATCCCATGATGTACCAAAGTATGGATACCACCAAAGTCCAAATTGGTGAACCATGAGTTTTCTGGGGGCTACATACAGGAATATGAGTGAGGGGTTACTTCAGGAGCAGAAATGACTCAAAGACAGCTGCATCACCCATGCCCACCCAGCATGGTGACAACTCACAGAAGCTTGGAACCTGGAGCACACTAAACACCCTGCAGTACATTCAACAGGTTGAAGAGTGTCCTTTCCAGGTGACTGAGGTCTAAACCTCTTCCAGGCAGCTAGGCTAGTCCCAGAATCTTTGCAGCTTTTCTCCTTCATGGCATTGTCTGAGAGTCAGTGCATCTCAGCTTCACTTCTGACAGCTACTCCACAGCTTTATTATCCTGGCAGGGAGGGGCCTAGTGAATCTGGTCAGTTTCAGGGACTTCCTGAAGCTTTTTTGAGTTGTTTAACTTTTTGCTTAAGGAGCTTCTCTTCAGGATGGAATGTTTCAATCTCAGAAGAAACTTACATAGCTCCTCCTCAAGCTGTGGTTCTCAGCCTTCCTAATGCTGTGACCCTTTAATATAGTTCCTCATGTTGTGGTGATCACCAACTATGAGATTATTTCATTGCTACTTCATAACTGTAATTTTGCTACTGTTATGCATCATAATGTAAATATCTGTTTTCTGATGGTTTTAGGGACCCCTGTGAAAGGGTCATTTGACATGACCCCTTTGACAACCCCCCTCAAGGGGTCATGACCCAGAGGTGAGAACCACTTCAGGACCTAAAGCCAGGCCTGGCTCTGAAAACCAAGGAACAAGCATACTGAAGGTCGCTGGGCTCTTTCCAGCCTATGGTCTAGGACCACTGTACATTGTCAACCTGCTTCAGGGCCAGGACAAGCGACCCATCCCCAAAAAGGAGAGAGCTTGCAAGTGTAAGAGTCACTGCTCTGAATTCCTCCACAAGGGCTAAGGAAAGGCCTAACGCTCCCTCTATGTAGGAACAGTGCACACAAGCCCAGGTGCCTCCCAGATAGTCTCCTCGTGAGCATTTGTGAAAACGGCTTTCCTCTCTCCCTCCCACAGGAGAGTGGATGTGCAGGGGTCACATCAGAGCCAGTATCTTTCATCAGTCGGTTGGGCTGTCTGGCCTTACAGGGTGGGAGGATTGTAATAGCAAGTACCACAAGAGAGGGTACAGAGGCCAGGCCTTCACTCACCCACCCCATGACTGCTCACGTTCTGTCTGTCCCTTCAAGAAAGAAAAGGAGGGTGAAATGTGGCTGGCCTGGCAGGAGCCTGCAAAGCCATCTGGTGCCCCGGCTCACACTCTCCATGCATGAGTTAGATTCTGCTGCCTCCAGCACCTCTTGTCTCTTGAGATGAAGTAACTTCACTGGGATGATATCTCCATTGCATTTATGTCTGGTCCTATTTGCAGTGGGCAAACTAGTTTTATCGGCTTCCTTCCAGGGGAGAAGAGTGGTAACTGAGGAGAGGAGGGAAAGACTCACTGGCCCCTTCCATGGGGAGCTTGCAGCTCCACAGCAGAGCCAGCTTTCTAGGTCCAAACTGGATAGGAGCTGCCTAGTAAGTTCTTTTTTTATATACCGTTAGGATCTAAGTCAGGACTTTGTGCATGCCAGGCAGCTGCTCTGCAGATCCATACTCCTCACCTGAGCTCCTCGTACTTGCGGAAGCGCTGGCCTCCAGACACTCAGACGTTTTCAAATGCCATCTACCTATATTAGCATTTAGGTGAAACAAAGCCAACAGGGGAAATATGGAGGACAGGGCCTTGTGGGGGCTAGGGGAGAATCAGCAAAGATGAAGGAAAGGCTTTGAGAGTTGTGCAACTCAGAAGAAACCTTGGGAAATCACCCATATCAGGTGGAACCAATGGTATGTGCCCAAGAGGAGTTAAGAGAGAGGGTTCTGGGCTAAAGCAGTCAGCAGGCTAGGAGTTAAAGAGCAAGAGGCAACCTGTCCTCTGAGCCTGGCCTCTGCTCTGCCTTCAGACTGGTTCTTCTCCTTCTTTGTTCCATGCCTTCCCCCATCAAGCCCTGCCTCTGCCTCCTTCGTGTAGCAGCTTCAGGTTAACCACACACATGGAGCCAGACACATTTCTCCATAAACAATGAGTGTAGGAGGCAGGAAGTAGAGGATGGGGCCAGGAATGACGACCCTGGAGGCCTTGGGGTGCCCACCTCCATCAGTGGCATTGCAGACAGTGCCCAGCAGTGAGCTGAGACGTCACCAGGTGTGGATCTGCTGCTGGCTTTCTTGGGTCTTGGGCAGTGTGCTCTCTGGTCTGGAGAGGCAGCGCTGACTTGATTTTTGTATAGGATCATGACTTCTGAATCCAGACAACTAAAGTTTAAAGTTCGGCTTTGCCTATAGACATAACCTGGGACAGGTTATCTCACTCCTGTGTGCTTTCTTTATCTGAAAAGTGGGCGTAATAGAACCTGCCACCTACAGTTGCTTGTGGAATGACTCAGTCAGATGTAGTGTGTTTAGAACAGTTCTTGCCCCTAACACAGAAAGAACCATGAGTGTTAGCTATCTTATTTTTATTATCATTATTATCCAAATGTTTTCTCTTCTAAGCTATTCCCTTCTGGCATGTGTGGAGAGGAGGGAAGTAATGCTAAGGCAGAGACGTTGGGAGAGAGGGTCATGATCCAAAGCTTGGGACCAGGATGGGCACTGGGAAGATGCAGAGCAGCCCCAGAAGTCTGGAGAGCAATTTCCTGAACCATAGCAGTTGGCTGGACTCAATTCAGACTGAGTTAGAGGCCAGACCAGCATACAGCCTACACCAACGGTGTATTCCTGGCCACAACAGTCACTGCCTGTCACTGAAGCTAAGGCTTTGCAGGTCCTGTTCTCCCCAGAGCCAAAGAATTCTCCTTCCCTTGGGTGCTCCTAAGCCCAGTGGCACCAGAAAGATGCACAGTCCCTCACAGTCACTAGGTCATACGAGAAGGAGTCAGGACCAAGGGAACGACCTGAGTCCAGGGCCCTCTTGTCTCAGACTGTGGCCCAGGCTTTATGGCTGAGCTGCCCCTCTTGTTTAGCAAGAGGTCTTGACCTACTGTCTCATTTCTTTGAGCCTCCAAGTCCCTAGCCCACTGCAGAGTCCAAAACAAGACCTAAAGGTCACAGGGAGGCTCTGCTAAAGGCTACCTAAAGCTTATGGAAGGAGATGAGCAACCCGGCCAAGAATATACAGGAGGCAGGGGAAGAAGCCAGAACTGGCTGGTACCTAGCCTGACCCAGACAGCTAGTTGATGAGTGCCTCCCCAGAAAGGCCTGTAGACCTGTTGGCATGTGCTGTGCTCAAGTCTTGACCTGAGCTGCAAGCAGGCTGGTGTGTAGCAAGACCCCGGCACTCCGCCAGGACTGTGACTCTAACCCACGCCTCTGGAGTCTGGACTGTGGTTAGTATGCTAAAGAGTCTGTCTGGCTCTCCTGGGCCCTACATTGTGGAAACTGAGGTCCAGATGATGGTGTGGACAGGAACCCTTCGGGTTGGGCCTGGTAGGAATGGCTGTTCCAAAGGACAGAGGTACTGGGTGGTAAGGCACAGAAGGGCACTGGGGTAGGAGAGCTCCGTGGGCAGAGTGCCAGCAGGAATGGAGAGTTAGCTGGAGCAGGCCAGCCATGCTGTAACTCAGTTGGTTGGAGTCTAGTGTGCTCAGGGCTGGGACTCCGGTCTGAGTGACTGTCCCCACTTCCCCCTACTCGAGCTGTGGATGCTAAGTTCTCTGCTGTCTTTGATGTCAGGGAAGTCCTTGTCACTGCCTTAGGAAAGGAAAGTGGGAGCCACCCCGGAGGAAGGCAGCCAGCCATGAATTTTTCAAGTGCACTAGGAGGCGGCCTCTGAGGCAGCAGCCCAGGCGGCCTGGCTGAGCAGGACAGCTGCTCCCTTCCGTGTTCCTCTGCAGTGTTTTCTCATCGCTCGCTTAAAGGGCTGCTCTAGAGAAGAAGAGAGTCTAAGCCGTAAGCCAGCCCGGAGGGTCACTTGGGGTGGGGGGACAGTTGTGGAGCACTTGCCTAGTCGAGCACTAAGTATACTTTGGGGAGGTGCTAAACCCCAGTTCTGCCAAACCTAGTCACTGTGAGCCCCAGCTCCGGCATAGCCCCCGTGTTCTGTAGTCAAGGTCAGCCCGAGCTCCGGCATAGCCCCCGTGTTCTGTAGTCAGGGTCAGCCCCAGCTCCGGCATAGCCCCCGTGTTCTGTAGTCAGGGTCAGCCCCAGCTCCGGCATAGCCCCCGTGTTCTGCACGCTGTACCTGACATGAGCCTCAGACATCTCTGAATTCTGAGTTTCACAGTAGACCAGAGAGAGAAAACCAAATCAGTAGCCCCACTAGGTAATGAGCACTGAGACCACAAACAAAGGGTCATAGTCTTAAACAAGTGGGATCAGTCATCTACCACAGACCAATATTCCTCCATTCACCCTCTACCTCCTCTCTGAGAAAAGGTTGGAGAAGCATCTGCACCCACTACTCCCTAGGAGCACATAACCTGGATGAGGTGCATCTAGAGGTGTAATAAAGGGGCCCTGAATTATTGAGATCAGACCACGTTACAGACCAAATAGCACTTTTGAAGAGACCACATAACAGGGACCTGGATAAAGTCTCAGTGTCTCTCTCTCTCTCTCTCTCTCTCTCTCTCTCTCTCTCTCTCTCTC
>CABHPP010119572.1:5214-39251 GCA_902168425.1 Peromyscus attwateri
GTGTGTGTGTGTGTGTGTGTGTGTGTGTGTGTGTGTGTGTGTGTGTTGGGAAGAGGATACCTCCTCCATGCACTTGTATACGTGTGGAAGCCAAAAATTGATGTCTGTTGAGGGTCTTCTATCATTTCTTCACCACATGTTTGGAAAAAGGTTTTCTCATTGAATCTAGAGCTCCTCCTCATTTACCCTAGATCCCAGTGAGGTCCTGGGATCCAGCTGGCTTTGCACTCTCCATCCAGTGCTGGAATTACACATGTGCATTGCAGCCCCTAGCTTTTTAGGTGGATGCTCATGACCCAAACTCAGGTCTCATACTTGTTCAGCAAGCACTTTACCCACTAAGCCATCTATCTCCCAGCCCCAGTTTCTGCAAGTTCTTAAGCAGTTTGCAGTTTTCAAAGTGAATTTGCTTTTATTACATTTCAATTACTGACTGCAAAACAAATTTGTGTAAATCCAGTGGTGCAAAACAGTTTATTTTGCTTTCAGATTCAATGGGTTATCAGTTTTCAGACTGGCACAGCAGGAGCTCGTCTGCTCCGTGGTCCCTCAGACCTCAGTTGAAAGGCTGGAGTCTGAAATCTGAAAGCTCTTCACTTGAATGTTTAGTAGTTGATGATGTCAGCTGGGTGTCTTGGTTGATCTCTGCATGATTCTGTCCGTGCTGTGTCTCTAGTTTACACTTTTTTGCAGCATGGTGACTTAAGTTCCAAAGGTGATGCTTGGGGGTGGTCGGTGCAGACAGACAGACTCACTGCGCTCCCGCGCTCTAGCTCGTGCTCTCGCTCTCTCTCTCTCTCTCTCTCTCTCTCTCTCTCTCTCTCTCTCTCACACACACACACACACACACACACACACACACACACACACACACGTTCTGTATTGGAGGACTGCCAGTCAGGTTGTAAGAACATGTGGGGTGATATGTACATATTGATGCAGCTCTCACCAATCCGACGTGTTGCTGTCCCTGATTTCAAGTACAGAAGATCTTACAGATTACTTTTCTGGTGGGAAGTTGTAAGTGTCTTGTATCTAAACTAGAGAATTGGCCACAGAAAGCTCACTAGTAAACTCATAGGTCCCTTCCACTTAGTTGGGATAGTTGATTAGGTTTGAATATTATGTACATTCTCTGTTTATAGAGGTAAAATACTTATGTTTGGTTAGAATATTGACTGATAAAGACCAATGCAATGGTCAGCATTTTGTGGGAATGTACTAGCAGTGTTTTCACTGAGCAATGTCAATGGGTTTTAATCTTGCCGATTAGTTTAAAAGAAGGCTGACAGACTACAGCTGGTGTGCCGATTTCAGCCAGCCCTGTCATTTATTGGAACACTCGTGTCTGTATTGTCTGTGATTGCTTTTGTGCGGCCGGCTGACTTGAGTATTTTTAAGAGAAACTATTTTGCTACCAAAGCAAAATTGCTCTCTGACCCTGAGAAGCTTTCAGATCCTTCCTTGTTGTAGAAGATCAACCAGATACAGTCCGTCTGACATTGCTCCTGTTTGAAATTGTGGTCTTTCCCGGAGTATGTATTTAACAAACGAGCTAGCACAGGTGCTAGAAATAGAAACAACTTCATGCCTGCATCAAAACCACTCACATGTGGATAGCAAGTCAGCAAACCCCAGGTTTACATAACACGGTGTCTTGACTAGATCTGTTTTACAGCTGAGCATACATTTCTCATAGATTGTACAGAGAGGGCACCTAGCAGGCTGGCACTGATAAGGTTCTTGGAAACAGGCAAAATTAGCAAGGTAAAAAATCTGAGCCGGGCGTTGGTGGCGCACGCCTTTAATCCCAGCACTGGGGAGGCAGAGCCAGGAGGATCTCTGTGAGTTCGAGGCCAGCCTGGGCTACCAAGTGAGTTCCAGGAAAAGGCGCAAAGCTACACAGAGAAACCCTGTCTCGAAAAACCAAAAAAAAGAAATGGTAAAAATCATTTTAGACATAGGGAAAAGCATGAACAGAGGTGTGAGGACCAGTTTTCCACTTCAGGACCACAGGGATTCATAGCTGGAAAGTGGGAAAGAACCAGAGAGTAAGGAGAGGTGGAACTGACTAATAATGTAAGCTCCAGAGGCCTTAAAAGCCAGGGGACTAGCAGAATGGCTCAGCAGTTAGAGCAGGTGCAGCTCTCACAGAGGACTCTAGTTCAGTTCCTAGCACCGGTGTCTGACTAGAAACAACCACCAGGAACTCCAGCTCTGGGGGAATCTGAAGCCTCTGACCACACAGGCATCTCTGCATGCATGTGCACCCACACACACACAGTACACATAATTAAGAATAATTAAAATGTTCTTAAAATTGTCAAATCAAAATCTCTTAAATTGTAAAAGATTTGAGAGCTCCTTAGGGAACAGAACTATGAAACTATTAGCTGTGAAATGGTTAAAGAACCTAAAGGGCTTTGGCCTGGCAAACCAGTTGACTGGGGAAGTAGTGCCATTTTGCTAAGATGTCAAGTGCATTTGGAGGGCTGGACTTACAGAAACATGTGGAGGCCCACATAGGTTTCCTAGTGAGATCTGAGCTTACTTTACCCAGCAGAGCTGCATTAGAGGATTGCTTGACCATGTGCATGGTTACCAGGTGTTTGGAAGGGTCTGCACTTGGATGTGCAGTATCCTTTGATCTAGCAAGGGGAGGTCTTTTGCCCTGTCCCTTGGCATTCCTTTAAAAAGCCCTTTAGAAGAGACAGAAGAGTTCAGTGGATAAGGATCCAGGCCCTCCCGAGCTATCTTGTGTTTCTATCTGTCTCTCTCCTCTCTATCTTTCTATCTAAATATTTCTCACTTCTCCCACAAGAGTACCTTGGGGGTAAAAGTGAGAGTGGGTCTCCCACAGAAACAAAAATAGATTCCATCATAGAAAATTTTGAATTTGCAGCATCTAATGAAAATCAAGTGAGCCGTTGGCTTTGGAAGTCTGAACTCAGGAAAAGGGGGCATTCAATAAAATGGTATTTGAAGCCCTGGGTAAAATTGCAGGCTCCCAGAAAGCAGGGAACAACACCTAAGAGCATAGGCCAGACTGTAAACCCAGCCACTCAGTAGGATGCCAAGTTTAAAGCCTGTCTGGGCTACAGACTGAGTTCAAGACCAGCCTGTACAATTCAATGAGGACCTGTCTCAAAAAGTAAAGGGGACTGGAAAGATGGCTCAGCAGTTGGCTTAGTTACTTTTCGTCACTGTGATAAAATACTGTAACAAAAGCAACTTACAGAAGAAAGGTATTTTGAATTATGGTTCTGGGGTCCGTAATGACAGGGACAGCATGGTAGTGGACAGACAGAGCAAGAAGCTGAGAGATCAAACTTGGAAGTAGGGCTAGGCTGTGGTCTTGGAGCCTGCCCTGAGTGACATACTTCCTCCAGCAAGGCTATACGACCCTACCCCCAAATTGTCACCAACTAGGCAAATTTCAAATACCCAAGTTTTATAGCGGACATTTCTCATTCAAACCACACCAGTGGCCAAGACACATGGTACTCTGCCAGAGAACCCCAAGTGACCCAAGTGCGGTTCTCAGCACCCACATCTGGCAGCTCACAACATCTGTTTAGAGTATTGTTTGCTTGCTTTACCAGTGCAGAAATTAAAGTTTAAGTTAGCTTCCTCGGGATCACACATCTGGTAAATGGTGGAGCTGACTCCTCAAACCAAAAGTTTGGTTTGTGGGGGTCTCCTTTCTCTGCTTCACTGGTCCCATTCCTGTCACCCACCCCACCGTAGGGATGTGTTTGCAGATAAGTTAATGCTTTTTCCATCAATCCATATAAATAGGTACTAAATCCTTAAAATGAAATAAGAATTTTTCCCTTATAAGAAAATTCTTTTTGCCAGCCTGGGCTACCAAGTGAGTTCCAGGAAAGGCGCAAAGCTACACAGAGAAACCCTGTCTCGAAAAACCAAGAAAAAAAAAAAAAAAAAGAAAATTCCTTTTTAATAAGCTACTGGATATTAATAAGAGATGTGTAACATGCATATCATTCAAGTTATATTTTGTATTTTTTGTTAATCCACATTTTCACTGAAGTAGAAGATGTCAGATCCAGTGGTGTGGTGCATGCCTGTAAGCCCAGCACTTAATTATGGACAGGACCGTCAAGGGTAAGGTCATCTTTAGCATATATCTAATTCAAGGCCAGCCTAGACTATATGAGACTATCTCAAAAAAACAAAGTAACAGCAATAAACCAAATATATAAAGCTGTAGAGTTCAAAAGTACTTAAGAATTTGTCTCCAGATGAAACGTAACAGCGGCTTGTCTCCCTTGTGTTCAATGTTGACAACCCTGTGTTCTCCTTTTAGGAAGTTTCATGTAAACCTGGAACTGCGTTTTATTCCTTGTTCTCATTTTCAGGTGTCTGCTCTTGGGGCCGAGTTTTCGTCAGAGGCATGCAGAGAGTTGGGTTTCTCCAGCAACTTGCTCTGCAGCTCTTGTGATCTTCTTGGACAGTTTAACCTGCTTCAGCTGGATCCTGCTTGCAGAGGGTGCTGTCAGGAAGAAGCTCAATTTGAAACCAAAAAGGTACCATATTCTGTTGTATCCCTTCCTTTAAATGCTCTAGTTAAAATAGATAAAGTACAGATTACTTAATCAGTTTAAGCAGGAGTTTCTGGCTTTACAAATTTTAGTAAAACTCAGTCAATTGCTTGCCTGGTCTACTAGATCAATCAAAGGAAAAGTGTGCTTACGTACCAGGATCCATTCCACTGTGGCTGTCCATCAAAGGCAGGGGAAGGCAGGACACACACCACAGCATCACCATAGCACGCCTGTGTCCCATCATGAGCCAGTCTTTCTTATCTCTGGCCAAATTAAAGCAAGGACCAATTAATTACACTTCAGTTTCTTTGTAATAATAAGCCAATTGTACAAAGAAATCTGAGACAGTAGCATAGTGTATAATGTTGGGCACAAATGTGGTCAACTTACATACCATTACTGGAAATTCCAGATACCCATAACCTTACATTTCCTATCTGAGAAGTCAGTCAGGGTAAGTAGCTCTGCCCTGCAAAATCTGTTGTTTTGAACCCACTATTCAAGTAAGTGCTCAGGGTGTTTTGTTTGGATGGGTGGGTGGGTTGGCTGTTTGAAGACAGTCTCACTGTAGAACTTGCCATGATGCCATGTAGCCCAAGATGGACTTAATTAAACTCACTACCCTCTTGCCTCAGCCCCCTTGCTGCTGAGATTACAGGTGTGCACCACTATGCATAGCTTGAATTTGCTTGGTCTTTGTTTTTCAGTAACACCCTCAGAGTCTTCTTCCACGTTGTAAAGTGCCTAAGTGTTTGCCTAAGTGACTGAGGGGCTGAGGTGTAGCTCAGTAACAGTGTTCACCTAGTATGTACAAGGCTGTCTTCAATCCTCACCACCAACACAAAACAGATTGTACTAAAGTGACTTAGTGGGATTTCAAAAAACAATTTCCCATTTCTTTGTTGAGTTCCCTTTTATTACTCTTTCAGTTGTCCCTGCTGAACAGTTGGAGGTGTTTCTATTTGTAAAACTTTGAAATAGTAATGCTTTCTCGCTGGGTGGTAGTGGCGCACGCCTTTAATCCCAGCATTCGGGAGGCAGAGGCAGGCAGATCTTTGTGAGTTCAAGGCCAGCTTGGTCTACAGAACGAGATCCAGGACAGGAACCAAAACTACACAGAGAAACCCTGTATGGGGTGGAGGTTGGGGGGGGGGGTGATGCTTAGTAATGCTTTCTTGTGACTATAAAGTTTTTTTCTAACACCAAGTACATATTTATTTAGAGTTTAGAGGAAAAACAAAGCAGCGTGTTATTCATATATATTTGTGGTAACCAGATTTAACCCTTGATCCCTCAGTCTGATGGCCTGAGGTTCCCAATGTCCCAAGTGAACCTACAGAGTCCAGCATGTTCTCTGCTTTCTTGGCTGGATTAAACCCACAGTGTGTTCTGTGTTTAGATTCCATACATGGAAGGTAGTCCTTATATATGTAAAAAGTTAAGCAACAAGTTTTTAAAGCTTGACTTGATTTAAAGAGGTTTAAGACCGGATTTAGCTGGTTTGCCATGACTCCCCTCTGCCTTTATAGTGAGATACTCACATGGGACAAATTGCTGAAGGACTCTGTGAGTCATCTCCTCATCATCCCCTGACTGTGCCCTTACCAGCCGGAAAAGATGCTCAAATATCCCAGACTTAGAAAGCTGGGATAAGAAGGGGCAATTGCATTAACAATGTTATCTCACAAGCCCCTTTGTAATTGAGGGTGAATTGAGAGAGTCTGCCCTTCCATTGATATAAATATGCCTAAAATATAAATAGTACTAGAAGAGCTGTTCCGACCTATTGCTTTTTGTCAGTGCTCCTCATAATACCCATTTTTAATACTGTTTTTGTGAAACCAAATTTGGATCACATTCCTCTAAATTTAAGTATATCACTGTTGTTTTTTGTTACTAGTTGAACCATGTGTTGTATCTAGACAGTTTTCAGCTGTTACAGCTTAGCAATACCAGAGGCAAGGAGTCTGCCAGTTAATATTAGCTAATTGTGGCTAATGTGTTTAATATAGCCAAGTACCAGTAGTCTGTGTCCTAAGAGCCTTTGTACCGAGTCTAATGCTTTCTTTGCTGCCAGCCCTAATCACTAAGATACATTTCCCATTGGGCATTTTCTAGCGCCTTTCATACAAAATGAAGGGATGGTTTTTATAGGCGTAGTAGAAACAAACCAGACAAAAAGTACTTAGAAATATGACTGGAGACAGGAAAGCGGTGTGTGAGCAAGCCCATTAGACTCGCTCCACAGTCCAGTAGAAAGCAGTGAGTGCCGCAGGAAGCAGGCAGCTCACTTTGTGGAATAAATGCTCCTGTCTCATTGGACTCAGGCCTGCACTTAGCTTTTAAGTCATTGTTAAATTTGATATTCATTTAACAAAACTTAAATTTTCACATAAAATTAGCTCTGCTAGAAGATTGTTTATTTGCAAAATGTTTTAGTTCTTGTTTGTTTTGAGGTAGGATCTAGCTATATGTTCTGACTGGCGTGAAATACCTGTATTACTTTTCCGTTGTAGTGGCAAAACACCTTGACAAAAACAGCTTCAGGAAGAAAGGGCTTGTGTTGGCTCACATTCCAGTCACAGCCACTCACGGCAAGGGAGTTAAGGCAACAGGAGTGTGGAGTAGCTGGTCACCTTGTATCCCCAGTCAGGAGGAAGAGAACAATGAATCACAACGCTCCGCTCACTTTCTTGCTCTTATTCAGTCCAGGACTGCACTCCAGTCCATGGAATGATGCGGCCTACTTATAGACTGGATTGTCTCACCTCACATAACCACACATAATCAAGGCTGTCCCCTAGGCATGACTAAAAGCCAGTCTCCCTAAGGAGTCTAGATCCTATTAAGCTGACAGGTAACATTTACCATCATACTCCCTACATAGATCAAGCTGGCCTTGAACTCATAACCATCCTCCTTTTTCTTCCTCCCTAATGTTAGGATGATGTGCACCACATCTGGCTAGTTCGTCTTTCTTTTATAATATAGTTTAAAATGTTGCTAGAGCATTCCTTTTGGCTCTTTTAGTTCTGTGTGTTGTAGATCTATCCACAGATGAGGCCAATTGTTTTCAGTATTGGTCAAAATTTTTTAAAAACAATCATGAAAGCATATAAAATCTTGAAATTCTTTGAAATTTATTTTATTAGTTATGGCTGCATTTTTCTTTCTCTTTGGTCTGCTCCAATGCATTTTGATCCTAAAGGACCTACTAATTTTCTCAGCTATTACTTAGAACGAGTATTTTGTTAAACCGTTTTATTACTGTCTTAAGTAGCTTTAAAAGCTTACAACTGTGGTTTTCAAACACTAGTCAGGAGGTTAACTTAACTGGGAAAACATACTAATTTGTAGCTTAAAGAAAAAATGTAAACTACTAAAAGAAAAGTTAAATTTTCAGTGGAGTTTTGTGCAACTAGTATTTACTAAGAGCACAAATGACTTGAGCTTTACATAGAGACTCTTAAGGTGAAAGGGAAGGTATTAAAAATCTGTCCTTTCCCACTGACTAGAGATCTTCCATTGATGTTTTATTTGACCTCCTTGGCCAATAGTCTTAGCTGCCTGATAAGACAGGAGTGAGGTTTTTAGTCCTGGACTCCACAGTTGAGCAGTAGCTGGGGTTGGGGATGTCAGCTAGAAATTATGTGGCATTGCTCTCCTTTGTCCTCACCTTTACATGTTAGTTCTGTTGGTTTTATCTTCACTAGTAACTTCCTTTGACTCAGGAAAGCACAGTAACTAATGTCCACTCCTGAGTTTGGCACCTACAGCACCTTCCACTAGAAACAGAATTCTTCTGTATTCATATCACTGGGCTATTTTAGATAAAGACTTACTAAGTTCATGTATGTCTGTGTACCACATGTATGACCTGAGGAAGTGAAAGAAGGTATCAGATCCCCTGGAACTGAAGCTAAGGTCAGTTGTCAGCCATCATATGGCTGCTGGAAATCGCATCTTGGGTGCCCTGGAAGGGCAGTAGTGCTCTGAACCACTGAGCCATCTCTCCAGCCCCACTTACTCTAAGGCATTAGCTAGAGTTGTGGAATAATGAAAGAAGCTATTAGCTGCCACAGTGGCTGCGTGGAACAGTGTATTGAAACCAAAAGATGGAGCTGTCTCAATTAAAGATATATATGTGTGCACCTGTAATTGTACTGCTCCGAGGGCTGAGGCAGGAGGATTGCTGTGAGATTGAGGCCAACCACGGATACAAGACCTTTTTCTTAGACCAAAGAGAGCAGAATGAGATACTAATTAAGAAGTCCCACTGGTAAATTCTCGTTCTGTTTTTTACAGTAAACCACTTTTCCTAGAGCTGTCTTTTAAAAGGATTTAGCTCATCTCCTTCCTTGTCCACTCTCATCACCAGCCCAAGTCAGATTAGCTGCTCCTCCCTGTTCCTCGAGTGCTTGGCAGATACTTGCCCTTTATTCTGCCAATAAGTTGAGCTCTTTGAAGTCTTAGTTTTATCGTGTATTTCTAAGTTGCCGACCTTTAGAACACTTACTTACAAGTCTTTGTACTTGAATGAGGCCATTTTCACTGAAAATGAATTGGATACAGTGGGTTGGGAGTTATTTCCAGTTATTTTAAGAACACAGCCCTTAAATTCCAGCATGTGGGAGTCTGAGATAGGAGGGCTAAGTTTGAGCCCAGCCTAAACTGCATAGTCGTGCCTTGCCTTCAAGAACACTTAAAGTTAAAATACAGTAGAGCCTTACCTTACTGCTTTTTATTTGTATGTTTCATTTACATAGCCAGAAAAATAATAAAAGTTTTAAAAGAAACAGAAACTTAGTTCCATGGTGGCAGTTGCCCACTTGCAAACCTTTGGTAGTAAGTATTTGCTACAACTACAAATCTTTCATTTCTACGTTTTATTTTTAAGGATGTATCAAAAATAGATGTGTTATTTAGCACAGTTTGCTGACCATCAGCCTTAATTAATAGTGCTTATTTGTTGAGAGGGTCTCACTCTGGCCCCGGCTGTCCTAAGCTCCCGGTCCTAAGCTCCTCAGCCTCCTGAGCACCAGGATTATAGACAGGCACTGCCACTCCAGCCAAGATTGTTTTGAAAGTGAACATGAGCACCAGATTAAAAGTAATTATATTTTATCTTAATTTTATTTTAATTAAATAATTTAATCAAAAATAATTTTGTAAAATGTTCTTGGATTTTTCCTGAGGATAAACACAAATCAAGTATTCCTGTTTTATTCTGAACTGTTTTCTGAGATACTCCTTGATGGCCTGCCCACATCTTTAGAACCCTGAGAGTTTGTGGGCTTTAAAACATGCTTTGCTTGGTTGGGTTTTTTTCCTTCTTTCTTTAAAATAGTTTTGGCTCCCCAGTCTATCACCTTTACTCCTTTCAGTTAACACCTGCATTCCATCATGTTATTCTGAAAGCCACACTTGTCAGCAAATCAGAGAGCCTTCTAGAAACTAGACTATGCCTAGCTAAATTACTCCTGTGCAACAATACCCAGATTGTTTTAAGTTCATTTGCATTTGTTCCATCTTGATTGACTCTAGAAGGAGTTGGGGGAAGTGGTCGAGACCCTGGTTCTGGCACCAGGTTGCTGGGCTCAGCCGCCTGCTGTTCAACTGGTGTCTTGAAGGATCTGATCTTGTTGCCTGCCCCCTTCTCTCCATGAGCTCCTTCCTGTCCCGTGGTTGCTGTGAGGGTAAAAGGAATGAATATTCACACGATGCTGAGAGCTGTACTTGATCTGCAGGTGCTTGCCAGATACCTTTGCTGTTGGCAATGATAAGACACTAGGAGCATATTCTAGAAGGTATGTGTTTGGTGTTTAAGCAAGCAAGGAAAAAGTAAAAATTTGAAGGACTCTGGAAATACCACAGTAATGATTGCTGTTGGCAGAGTACAGGAAATAGCTATAACATGAATCATTAGATTTGCTAATGATAAAAATTTGCAACAAAGTGTTCTCATAGTCTCTTTCCAGCTGCTCTATCAGTTGGTGCAGGAAGGATTATATTGTGATAACAAAACAGTGATATGAAAACTTTTAGTGTTTGCTGCTACTTGGTATGGTGTCAGGTCTCTCTGCGATCACTCGGCCACCAGGGTCACAGTCTGCAGGAAGCAAGAAGGTAGTTCAGTTCAGTATGACCAAGTACCCAATGCTGGTTCAAACTTCAGGAATCTGACCCCGAGTAGTTTATTTTAGGCATATTTAAACACAGCACAATTCAGTGAAAACTTTCCTGGTGATAATTAGCTCATTCCTGTGTGTACAATAAAGCACACATGAATCTCCTTGAGGAACAAGTAAGCTAAATAGAGATCAGATATGACTACATTTAAACTTTTTGTAAAGTACGTATAACACCCTCCATAAAGACGGGTTCTGTAGATTTACTACATGTGACACCTTCCATAAAGATGGATTCTAGAGATTAACTGATAAATGAGCTTGAGATAAGGGTCTACGGGGGATCTGGTGTGGTCTCCACCACACAGATAGCACACCAGGGTCACCAGGCTATTAACTATGTCCACCCCCAGCCTTCTGGGTAGATAGCAGGTTATTCCTTTGAGTGTTTAATTGTCCAGGTTCCCTTAGTGCTTATCTGTGAGCACAAAGACCTCAGTACCTTCTACAATGTGGAACAGAATGTGTGTGTAAATTATATCAGACCAAATCCCAGAGTTCAGTGCTTTAGTAAAGAATACAGTATAAGTTTGCACTTTGAATCATTTTCATCACTTAAGATCATGTGTGAAAGATTTTGAGGGTTTGGGGGTGGTGCTGCTAGAAAACTTACTTAAGACCATTACAGGGGGAGTCAGTGTTGCTTTTTGATTTTTCTTTTTTGAAGGTTTATCTTTCTTTGTGTATGTCTCTATAGGCATATGCAAATGTATGCAACTGTCCAAAGAGGTGAGAAGAGGGTGTCAGGTCCCCAGAAGCTGGAGTTACAGATCAGTAGACATCCAACACAGGTCCTCTTGTTCTTAACCATCAACCTTCCTCTCTAGCCCTGGGTTTTTCTGATTTTTGTTTGGTTTTGGTCTTTGGTTTTTCCAGAGTTTCTCTCTGTAGCCCTGGCTGTCCTGGAACTCACTATGTAGACCAGGCTGGCCTCAAACTCACAGAGACACCCCACACACACACACACACCTCTGCCTCCAGAGTACAGGGATTAAAGGTGTGCACCACCACCACCTGGCCTGATTAGAAAAAAAACAACTGGAACTCAAATGAATGGCCAGGCTCTACCAATGAGCTCCGTCCTCAGCACAAACCTCAGTTTTCTTAGAACAAACAGATTTTGAAAATTGAAGTAGAAGTCAGTTTAAAGTAAAATATTGCTTTCAAACTCTTTTAAATGGCAAATCAGGTGAGAACTGTTTTTTTAAACCACAAATGACATGAGATGTATAATCACAATACAAAAATAATTGCCTTACAAAAAAAATCAAACTAACCACAGCTTCTAATTTTCCTTGCTACTTATTTATATTTCTAATCTACTTGATAACAGATATTAGTGGTTTAAGAATAGTTTGGCCATAAATAAATAAATAAATAAATAAGAGTAAAAAGCTGGGCAGTGGTGTCTTAAGTATACCTTTAATCCCAGCACTCAGGAGGCAGAGATAGGCGGCTCTCTGAGTTCAAGGCCAGCCTGGTCTACAGAGTAAATTGCAGGACAGCCAGGGCTGCCCTGTCTCAGGAAAAATAATAATAATAATAATTTGGATCCCTCTTTTGAGTTTTTTGTTTGTTTGTTTGTTTGTTTGTTTGTTTTTTGCGGGGCGGGGGCAGGTGTTGCTCTTGTTTTGCCTTTTGTCCTTTTTCTTTCCCCTTTCTTTCCTTTTGTCTCTTTCCCTCCCTGTGCTGGGGACCAAACCCAGATCTCTGCGTAATCACACTCATTCTGCTCCTGATCTACATCCCCAGCTTCAACACGTTGGTAGAGTGTAGTTTAAACATGTGTTATTTGCTTATTTGTTCATTTATTGAAAGAAAGCTGTAGATTGAGATGAGATTCCTTTTGTGTGAATTTGGAATCTCTTGCTATGGTTCACAGCTCTACTAAATCCTCATATCCAGAGCCCTGAAGCCTACCCGTGACTTTATCTGTAGCATAGCTCAGCAATTCAGGTATTTGATAAAGGGCTGTATTTTCACTTTGATATCTTTGCAGATAATTGAAAAGCAATTAATAATGTTTATCTTCTGCTATTTTATTGCATTGTACTTTAATATTGTGCATAGTAAATATGTTTATGAATGTAGTTGAATGCCCTGTTCTTTCTGCTTCACTGCTTTTGTGAATGGACTAATTTCATTTCCCCTGTTATGTACATATTCTCTCTTGAGATTTACATGCATCTCAAACAGACCACAGACAATACACATCCCCTTCTCTCGTTTTTTAGGATAGTTTTTTGAGAGAATTGAAGTTTCATCTCTGTGTGTGTGTCTCTCTCTCTCTCTCTCTCTCTCTCTCTCTCTCTCTCTCTCTCTTGTCCTTCAGTGCTGTTGGAATTACATATACTCTCGAGTGTTTACACAAGTTGTGTCTCATGTATTTTCTCTACACTGTTGATTTAATCCTCAGAAGGAGCCTGTAATGTACTTTGATCTCTGTTTAACAAACAAAAAAATTAGAGTGAGGCCTGCCCAAAGTTCTAGGGTTTTTAGGTGCAAGACCCTAATTCATCCCAGTTTGACTACTGAGCCAAAGTTCTAAACCACAGCACTGTTTGATGTCATCTTGAAAATGTCAACAGTAATTCCGGCTATACAGAGTTTCTGTAAAAAATTGAATGACTTAAACATGAAAGACTTGAATGACCTTCTTAAGGTCTCCCCCTACTGGACCTTCAGTTAACAAGAACAACTAATAGAATTCCATTACTAGTTTTTATTTAAAATTATCAAATCTTTATCTTTTGGTTTACCACAGACTATGACTCCCATTTATTTGGTGGTCTTGAAAAATATATTGCATGTTTTTACTTTAGCTAAGGTCTAAACAAAAGGTTTTAAATAAATAACATAATTTTTATTAATTTGGAAAAGGAGGGCACCAAAATAATTCTTTTTTTTAATTCTTCACTCATATATTATATCCCAAGCACAGTTTCCCCTTCCTCCTTCCCAAACAATTCTTTAAAATTTATAAGGAAATATAGGCAATTTCAGCATGGTTCAGAAGTCCACTTGAACAGCATTGTCTAGGTGGCAGGCTTAAGCTCTAACCTGTCAGACACAATGCTGCTACTGTGCGAAACACAGAAGGCTGAGGAGGAAGCTAAGCTAACTGCATGACACTGTTATCACTCAAGACATTGCATGCTGCTTAAAGTAGCCTCTACAGAAACTAATTTCTTCAAAGGGAACAAAATATAAATATCTTAAGCAGATGACTCTAAGTGTGACATAAAAGCGTTCTTCTCAAAGGAGTTTTTAAATATGAATAATGCTTGGCAACAGTTCAGATCCAGTGTAACCATTACCCAAACCACCTCTTGTGTGGCACAGCACTAACTAGTGGTACAGATAGATACTTATAATAATAGCACTTGTGCCGGGCGGTGGTGGCGCACGCCTTTAATCCCAGCACTCGGGAGGCAGAGCCAGGCGGATCTCCGTGAGTTCGAGGCCAGCCTGGGCTAGCAAGTGAGTTCCAGGAAAGGCGCAAAGCTACACAGAGAAACCCTGTCTCGAAAAACCAAAAAAAAAAAAAAAAAAAAAAATGGCACTTGTATCTGTTAACTATATGAAAGCACTCTTCCAGGAACTTTAAGTGGTAGGCATGGCGGCACAGAGGAAGGGAATTTGAGTTCAAACCCAGCCTAGTCTACATAGCAAGTTCTAAGCCAGCCAGGGCTGTGTAGTGAGACCTCATCTCAAAGTACTTTAAGTAAATTGATTCCTGTAATATCCTCATAATAGGTCACTATCACACTAGTAATTTGTCACTTCATAGTTGAGCCCTAAGCAGACATCCTGTCTAAGATCACAGAGCTAATTAATAGATATGTTTATATACATATATATGTTCAACAAAGTTTTGAAATTTATTTTGTGGCTATTTATTTGAACTGAAAATATTTGTTTTTACACTTGTCTTTAATATGGAAAGTATATGCAGTCTTTAAGAGCTTAATAAATTAGCATCAACTCTTTAAGCATACTATTCAAACATTCTATCATAGTTGTAGTTTATACTATCTATTTAAAAAGAGTAAATCCTTAGAGCAGTGTTCTCAACCTTCCTAATGCTGTGACCCTTTAATACAGTTCCTCATGTTGTGGTGACCCCCAACCATAAAATTATTTTCACTGCTGCTCCATAACTGTAATTTTACTACAGTTATGAATGGTAATGTAAATATCTGATATGTGAGATATGTTCAGTTAACCAAATCTCCACACACACACAGGCAGGCAGGCAGGCCTAGGCAGTGGTGACTCTAGCTTCTGTCAAGTTAATAGAATCACCATTAGCCCATTGCACACTCTTGTACATTTACAGGCAAATTCTGTTCATTATTTCCACAAATCCTACTCATCAGAGTATTGAAGGAAACCTAGTCCCTTCCTCCATGGCTTTCATAGTTAAAATGCAATGATGAGGAAACGTTTTGTGTTATTTTTATTGAGCTTTTTAGTGGAGTATTGATTTTCTCATTTAGAACAATCCCTCCTTTGGAGCTAACTTAAGGTAAATATTAGCTTCTCAATCTCCTTACAGTGCAGAAGATATGGAAAGACAATGTCTGCTTGGTGTGGAGTGCCTTAAACAACAGAAAGGACCAGCAGATAATTAAAATTCACATAGTTAATTTAAATGTATGGAAGTCTGTTTGCCAACTTAGTTTACTATGATGATAAGCCAGCTTCTCTCCCCTGATCTGTGTCAACATAATACTTTTAATGTGTTTTGTAGCATAAATATACAATCTGATAAATAGTTTCTATTACATTTCAGAATAGTGTCTTCATTATTTGTCCACTTATTGTTTCCAGCGTAATGAGCACAAAAAAAAAAAAAGAATCTGAAAATGTTGAAGGGAGCAATGCAGTAAAAACTTCAACTCCTTTGTGGTGTGAAAACTTTGAACTTAGTTTAACAGTGCTTAAATCATTAGTTTATTTCAAGGTTTATTACTATTGTGTTTATTTATTGCCATAGTTATTGTCACTGGAAAAATAGTAAGTGCTTAGTGTTGGAAAGTGTTGAGTATTTCTGACGTGGACCAAGTTTGTAAATGTACTGTGTTGGTATGATATGTCACAACAACTTTTTTTATTGTTTTTATTTGACCTAGTAGCATTGCCTTTGTTCGTTCTTATAAATCGTTTGGGAATCCAGCTGTCTGGTTAGAAAACCCATGACCAACTTTTTGTCTTGGTTCCATTCCCAACACCCACATGGTGGCTCACAACCATCCCTAACTTAAGTTCTGGGAATCTGATGCCCTCTTCTGACCTCTGAAGACACCAGGCATGTACATAGTATATAAACATCCATGCCAACTGTCTTAGAGTTTCTATTGTTATGGCAAAACATCACAACCAAAAGCACCTTAAGGAGGAAAGGATTTATTTTGCTTAACTTCCATACCATAGTCCATCATTGAAGAAAGTCAGGGCAACAACCTGGAGGCAGAAACTGATGCAGAGGCCATGGAATAGTGCTGCTTACTGGCTTGCTCCTGGTGGCTTGCGCATCCTGCCTTCCTATAGTACCCAAAATCACCAGTCCAAGAGTGGCACTGCTCATAGTGAACTGGGCCCTCCCACATCAATCATCAAGAAAATGCACCACTTCCTTGTCCATAGGACAGTCTGATGAGGACATTTCCTCAAAGAAGGTTCTTCTTCCAGAATGAATCTAGCTTATGTCAAGTTGACATAAAACTAGACAAAACACTTATGCACACAAAATAAATATTAGAAAAGAATGGTTAGGCTTTGGCTGCTACAAAAAAAGTGATCTCTACTGTTGGCTGTGTCTCACGTGAATTCACAGCACTGATTTGCATTTGAGTTTCATGATGAGTTTTTACTCCAAAGAAAATGTGCAGCTTGTATAGCTACAAAAGCAATGCTGACTACTGAGTGTTTCAGTTGAATTTCATCAAAGAAAATTATTTGTATGAGTCTTTTATAATGAGATTTTTACTAGTTTTTCTGTGTTTTAACACAGTACTTCCTATAATAATTACTTTTCAGAGATGGTAAGAGTAGAAGGCTGGACAGGTAAGAGCTATTCTTCCAGAGGATCTGAGTTTGATTCCCAGCTCCCCCACATCATGTAGCTCACATCATCCTGTGACCCCCCCCCCAGCTCCTGGGGACCTGATGTTCTTTTCTGGTCTCCACGGCCCCCTGCATATATGTGACAGACATTCAGACAGCTACACATAAATAAAAATGCCTTTAGAAGTTGAATGCTGAATGGATGGAACTAGAAAATATCATCCTGAGTGAGGTAACCCAAACCCAGAAAGACAATCATGGTATGTACTCACTCATAAGTGGATTCTAGATATAAAATAAAGAACAATCAGACTACAACCCACAGAACCATGGAGGCTATATATATAGCATGGAGGTCCCTAGGATGACTGTGGCTTATAATAAATTTCGGTTTTACTCAATCACTGAGCAAGCCTCAATGAAACATCTTACTATTAAGATAAGAATACATACTCTATCAAGCTGATAATAGAAAAATAAATTAATTAATTAATTTTAAACAATAAAAAAAAGAAAAGAAAAATTTGAAATATTAAACAAACAAACAAACATTTTACTAAAGCAAAAAAAGAGAGAACTAGAGACTCATCATTCCTCTCCACATTCTATTCTTTCCCTTGTTTTATATATTTTAAATTTTTTTATCGGTGGATTCTGCTGGAATATCCGATGCAGATAAGCACTGGAGAGCTCCTATTGCAAATCACCCTCTGGAGCGATGGAAGGATCTTTCTACTAGCACGTGGAGGAGACCCAATCTAGTGTTGGTGTGGCCCCGGGGTTCTGTTTATGTCTTTCCTCAGGCCAATGAGGTTCCTCTTTGGATTCCTGAGCACTGAACGCTCCCTGTGGCTGCTGCTGAAGCCCAACATGACAGAGACCTAATGGGTCTTCATGAAAAAAAATCTACCCTTCTGATGCCAATGGAGATTGAGAGCCCAATATCGCCAGCTTTGGCAAGCATTAATGTAAGCCTAGGAACCTTAGCCATGAGATTGGATTCTCCAGAAGAGCTGCCAGCTAAAGTCGTGCTGGGATCAAGAAAAATGGGCCTTGGTGGTACGTGTTACTGGAGTTGTATCCATGCCAGTGGATGTCCACACAATCCAGAAGAGAATTTGACATTGCTGCTGCCGCTGTTGCTATTATAGCAATGGCGCCCACCCACCACTGCTACTCTTTCTGGGATTACCATTTCATAATGGCATACTACAGCTAGCACAATGGAGACCCTGGCAACAAAAGTAGCTACCACAGTTAGTTAATCTTTCATTCTATTGGACATGATAAATTTAATTCACTAGTTATGTACATCTCGATTGGCTTTGAAAATTATAAATTTATAAACTCAAGTTCCAGTTGCTTTTGGGATACTATCTTACAAGGACACCAACGTACAGTATGGCTCATTAAGGAAGAGAATGGCTCAGTTGCCTTTAGCCTACTGTCTATGGGTGAGATAGTACCTCTGTTGGTCTTTTCTGTATCGAACACACAGATTGCAAGCCCAGTGCCACTTTGAGATCTTTGGCAGCAATTAACTATGCAGCTCACACATGACTGAGCCTGTATGAAAATGAGTATTCAGAGACGGGTAATGCCTGGGGGGCACTCACCAACCTAAGACAGAGCCCCTGTGTGGCCTGGGCAGGCGTCTCCATGATGGGTAAGGTGACCTGCTGACATCCCACACAACCCAAGTCAGAAGCTCATTTTTTAATAAAAGGGGGACCTGTAGGGCCCTGGCCCCCATTTTGGGTAACTGCTGCCTTGCTTGAGGACCTTGACCTTGATATCCTCCCTATGCTAATTCCCTACCAGGTTCCACCCTCCTGAATGCTTAAGAGAAGTTCCTTGTCTGTGTATCCTGAATAATGGGCGTTAACAGATTAGAAGCAAGATTATAAAACATCAGTAGCGAACTTCTGCCCTCCGGGGTCCCCCCATTGTGCTGTAAGCCTGTATTTAAGACCTCCTTAAATATATATATATATATATAAAATTGAATGAATACTGGGAATGTAATCTATGAATACCACAAATGTGATTAATATCATGAGTGTAATTAATGAATATCATGAGTGTAATTTAATAAATAAATAAATAAATAAATAAATAAATAAAAGAAGTTGAATGCTGGATTTTTGTTTAGTATTAAGCCATTGGTCACATGATATTAAAAGCAGTCTAAAGACTTCCCTAAAGCATCTTATTAAAATTCATTGTCAAGTCCCCTTGCTTCCTCAGTCCATTTCCAGTACAGCTGAAGTTCCTCTGCTGTTCAGTATATGGTATGTACTCCTCATCTTACTTATGAGGGTATATCCGAGATGCTTAGTGGAATTCACTGGTGTAGAGATGCACAGTGTCTGAACTACCAGTAACATTATTCTTTGGGTTTTTTTTCGAGACAGGGTTTCTCTGTGTAGACCAGGCTGGCCTCGAACTCAGAGATTCACCTGTCTCTGCCTCCCAAGTGCTGGCATTAAAGGCGTGTACCACTACCACCTAGTTCAGTAACATTATTCTTGAACTTGACGTATTTGAACACAAGCTTGTGGAACTCTGTATTTTAGACAGCTGCTAAGTGACTTATGGGTGGATAGCATGTATAACATGGATACACCAGAAAAACAATTTCACGTTTTGTGCAGGACAGAGTAATATTTCAGCATGCTGCCCAAACATACTTAATTTCAAACATTTATTTTTGGAATTGTGCGTTTATATTCTCAAATTGCAGTTGGTATCAGTAACTGAAACCATTATGGGACTCTTCAACTCTAGCTTGGTCTATAATGCTCTGGCATTTTTTGGTAGGGGGTTCTATATATCTGCTTTGCTCTAAGCTTACATTGTGGTGCTTCTTCACAGTCCTGCCTGAGATGAAACCCCAGAGTCTCATATGTGCTTGCCAAGTGCTCTCTCCCCCGTGAGAGCAGCTCTGTAAGTCTATTCCAGTTTGTAAGCGTCCTGGTTTTCATTTTACAGCTGTATGCAGGAGCTATCCTTGAAGTCTGTGGATGAAAATTGGGGAGGTTCCCTCAAGTCCAAGGTATGTAGCAATCATTTAATATTGTCATTTGCAAGAATAATTTCATTAAACATTCCCAGGAATGTGGATTTTCAGAAGTACACTCTGCGGCAGTATGTGAATGTTCTCCATTCTTTTTTCCAGTGGTGGAGTTTTAATAGAAATTGATGTCACCCAAGTTATTTACTATAAACAAATACAACCCAACAAGTTAGATTTAAAATAGAAGAACATGAAATGATTCTTTCTTTAGAAAGATACTCTTGTCAGGTATAAATTTTAGGATAGCTTTTCTTTTAGCAGATGGAAATAGAATCCCTTTAAATAGCACATTCTAGTATATTTTTTAGTGGAAGTTACAGAACATTGCATTAAGGTAAACTAAGTCTATACAGTATGGCAAACCAGCATGAACTAATTACTACAGAATTTAGAGATGCATTAGAGAGTTGTTGTGTGTGTCATTACAGGGAATTTTAGTGATAAATATGTTAAGAAATAATTGTCGAGTCTGTTCTTGCAGTTAACATCAAACTGTGATGATCCTCACATCTCCAGGAAGCCTTCACTAAGGTTTTCTAGTTTAGCCTTGCATGTTTACACTGAAAATCAGCTTTATGAGTAGTCACGGCATGGTGGCGCATGCTTTTAATCCCACCACTTGGGAAGCAGAGCCAGGCGGGTCTCCGAGTTCAAGAATAGCCTCATCTGCAAAATAAGTTCCAGAACAGCCAGAGCTACACAGTGAAACTCTGTCTCAAAATCACCAAAAAAGAAAAAAGAGAGAAAAAAGGAAAATCATCTTTATGAAACAGAATCCTATTTGAGGCAGCTCCTTTTTGGTTTTGGCTGGTGCTTTGGGTTGGGTCTCATGGTAGTCCAGCAGGCTGCACACTCAAGCCTGTGGAGCTGGAGTCACAAGCATGTGCCATCATGGCTAGCTTTCTTTTGAAGTTGAAATACATTGCGGTTCTTTTTGTGTACCTAACCTGTTGTGATTTGGCACAGACTCAGCCCTCCATGTTTCCCTCCGCCTCCTGACTGCTCTGCCTGCAACCCTGCACCACCCTGTGGTGTTGAACTCAGTCCTCTTGCACCTGCCTCCCCACCCAGTGCCATGCTTACAGCTGTGCACACCCCATATTTAAATTCCTGTAGAGTTCCTCAGTTGTCCTTCATTACTTTATAAATTATATTGTGAAACTGCCTTAAAAGTACAAACTGTGCTCACTGATCCCAGGTAGGAAACGGTGACAACTGGTATTCCTTTTATATTTTAAAAGTTAAGATACTTAGTTTCTTCCAGAATCAAAAAGAAAGCAAAGCTCATTTTGAAAAGGTGCATGGTCCCACCATTTTCATGGGTTTCACCTTCTGTTTGCTTATTTAACAACTCCAGCACAAAATGTGATCGTAAAGTACAGTAATTAAACAATATTATAGATTCAAATGACCACCTTTTACAAAAACTCACTGTCAGGATTTTGCTTACAACTTGCAAAGCATCATGAGACTTCCCTCCTGACTGACTGATTAGACGCTATATTTATATTGGTGGATTAAGTACATTACTGCATTCAGAACGAAGAGGGAGACACCAGCACTGGACTTGAGAAACTGTCCTTTTGTTCCTGACTGGCTAAAGGTCAAACTATTTTGTTGCCTTTTTTAGCATGCTTTTTTTTTTTTTTGATCTGTGCTAAAGATGGGGCCCAAGACCTTACACATTCTGTGCCAGCGTTCTACTGCTGAGCTATGTCCCAGCACTCTGAGCATGCATTTTAATGTACTTTTTCAGTTGACTTTTTCTATCACAACATGAGGGACTGTTTTGTCTATTACAAAATGTTAGATTTAGTAATAAATTATGTTTCATGAGAACAGGAAAAAGTCCCTTTCGAGTTTCTAAATTATTTATGTTAAAAAAAGGGCACTGTTTCATCTTTAAGTTGATTTTTAAATGTTCAGTTCTTTCATATTTATTCCCCATATCTTTGTCACTCCAACATAGTGAAATCTTTTTCTGAACTCAGAAGTGCTTGTTGCCTGTTGTTAACTAGCAGCATTTGGGCTGAGATGTATCTTAGTGGTAGAATGGCTCCCCAGAGCCCCTGAGGGCTTGCTGGGTTTGATCCTTGGCATCAAACAAGGTGGGGGTAGGGGGAGAGGATGACAATATTAATATTCATTTGTCTTGGTGCTGGGGATTGAATCTCAAGTCCCAAACACGGTTTTGCCTTGTTTTAATTTCCAGTGTGCACAACACTAGTCTGGATAACATTTTCATACAGGTATATAACACACTTTGGGCATGTCTCTACCCCCCACTTCTCTCCCCTCCCATTGGTCCCCTTGGTTCTCTAGACAGTTTCCCTTCTACTTCTGTGTCATGTACAGACTCAGTTGTATGTTGTCTATAAAATCTAGGAACCAAAATGTTGGTCTTCCTGAGGCTGACTCCATTCACTTAATATGACATTTTTTACAGGTACCTTTATTTATTTATTATTATTAAACAGGAGGTCTAAGAAAGTCATAGCCTTTATGGCATTAAAGAACCTGTGCTGTCATGTAGGATGTACAATACAATGTATATATAAACTCTCAAATGTTAAAAGCTTCATTTACTACTTGTAAGGCGTGACTTACCTGTTACCACACTCCACTCTTTCGAATTATGCTTCTGGGTCTGTGTTTAGCAGGAAAGAAAACCTACTGGGATTGATCATTAGTGATTCATCATGGCATTCCTTTTAAGCCTGTTCACTCAGTCCAGCCCATTAAAAGGCATTTGAATGAATGGAAATTATTAAATGTACTGACAGCTCTGCTTGGTGTATAAGAAAGATTTTAAATAGTCTTTTCCCATAGCGGTCTCTCACATGGCTGAAAAGGTGGCTCGAATAGCTGGAAGTATGTTAGGTGGTGTTTTGCCGGGCATGCGTATAGGATTAGCCAATCAGGTAGTCTAAGATACGATGTTTACTGGCTGCATCACATTTTTATTTTCAGTCTATTTGGGAGTTTTTTTCCCCCTTCTTTTGTAAGATCTCTTTTTATGTGTTAATTTACAGTTTTTACCTTTTTTTTATTTGTACTCTTGAATTTTGTTAATAGCAGTGTTCCGCTGCCCCGAAATTCCTATTTTTATGTAAACATATCTATAAAACATTTCCTTTAGTACCATACATAAGAGAAGAGTTTTATATTTCATATTCATAAGTTCTTTGTATAACTTTGAAAGTTTTCTAAGCCCCTCCTTTTTCGTCACTTAGTCACAGTTTAGGGGGATTATTTGTTAAGTGTCTTCTTCACCAGATTATAAATTTAATAAGGGTGGGGGTTATATATGTTTTACGTACCTTTGCCTTTGCTGCCTGGAACATAGTAAACATCCAATAAATATCTTTGCAAATTTAAGTTTTTACTCCATCTATAATATAGGTGATATAGGTCCTTGTTTTTTTCTAAATATTTGACGATTTCCCAATGAATAATCCACACAAGCACATCCTCAAGTGTGCATCTCCCTACCACTCCCACACCCCTTGCTTCTCTGTGTAACTTCTTCCAGGTATTTCTGATTCAGCTTAACTGTTCAAGGATGGGGATCATGTATAGGGAAACCTATTTCTCCTCATCTTTCTTTTGAACTGCCCCAGCTGTTCACAGCTGAGCTGTGTTATTATTCTGTCAAGCCCACAAAACTACTGTTGGAATCTGGGATATTGATTAATTTGAAACAATGTCTTAAATATTTAGATAGGGATGTCTCTACATTTATTCATCGTCTGTTTAAATTTACTTAGTTTTCACCTAGGGCGTATTTGGTTTCTTTCAGCATATTGGATTAATCTCATAGCTAGCTTGGATTTAGACATGACCCATTTGAATCTTTTTTTCTTCTTTTAAGCTTTTGTCAGAAGCGATAAGCCCAAACTGTTCAGAGGTCTACAGATCAAGGTAAGGGGCCATGGTGGGATCTTTTAATTTACTAGAAATTTTTAAAGACTAGTTTGTGATTTACCAAAAAAGCTGAGTCAAATGTTTCGAAAGACTTTGACACTATTCTCCCGCCCTAAACTTCTCACTATAATACCCTGGGTCGGGATGGTATGGTGCACTGTCTGAAATTGAAAGCACTGTTTTGTTCTTCTTTAAAAATGCTGTTTCGAAGCCGGGCGTTGGTGGCGCACGCCTTTAATCCCAGCACTCGGGAGGCAGAGCCAGGTGGATCTCTGTGAGTTCAAGGCCAGCCTGGGCTACCAAGTGAGCTCCAGGAAAGGCGCAAAGCTACACAGAGAAACCCTGTCTCGAAAAACCAAAAAAAAAAAAAAAAAAATGCTGTTTCGTGGTACATTTTCATATTTTATATAAGCTTGCTTTAACCAAATTGGAAGTGGCTAGATTGTCTTAAACTTACAACTTCCTACTGTTGGCAATAGATTGTTCATTAATCTTTCCTACCCCCCCCCCCCCCCACACACACACACAAGGTTTCTCTGTGTAGCTTTGGAGCCTGTCCTGGACCTCACTTTGTAGGCCAGGCTGGCCTGGAACTCACAGAGATCCCAAGTGCTGGGATTAAAGGTGTGTGCCACCACTGCCCGGCTAGAGATTGGTCATTAATCTTACCCACAGTTTTTGTCATATAATATTTAAAATTAAGTCTGTTTTTAAAGCCAGTAAGACAATGACTATGTATCTGAGCCGCAACAACAGTTTGTCTTCCCTTTTAACTGGCAGTAGGTTCTAGATTCTATGGTTAAGATTGTGTGGCTGTGTTCTGAGGTAGTGAGCCACATGTGCCCGCACTGTTGACTCTTTAGTTTAAACCCCCACTAGTAATTGGGAATAAGCCAAGTGCTTAGCATGTGCAAGGCTGTAGCACCACAGAAAGCAAAAAAGATGATAATAATATCAAAAATTACCTCCACGGCTCGAGTTCAAACTTGAAAACTGAAGCATTTGGTGCTAGAGAGGCGGCTCAGCAGTTAGGAGTACTTGCTATTCTCACAGAGGACCCAGTTGAGTTCACAACACCAGCATGGCCACTCACACCTGTAACTCCCCCTCCAGAGAATTCAGTGTCCTCTTCTGGCCCCTGAAGACACGGCGCACACACACACCCACACAATCAGTCACTTACTTTAGAGACAGAAGCATGGCACCTGAAAGGAAGTACCGTACTTAGCGCTGCTTCTTCTTTTCTTGTAGTTTTCCATAATTTGGAAACAGACTTGATCTCAACAAGTGTGTTCAATTTATTTTCCTAATTGTTCTGCATTTGTCTGTCACTACCATTCAGTGTTAAGATCACTGGATATGAGAGAGCCATGTCTGTAATACCTGCCACATTCAATAATAGGCTTTAAAATCCCACTTAAAGTATCTCTATACCAACAGATACTTTGCTCTTTGGATGTAACATGTAGTTTTCTTAATTCTCACAGTTTTTGAAATCACATTCAAGTCTTTGCTGTAAAAGACTTCCTGTTGATTAGATAAAAGCTGTTAAAATGATTAGCATAGTTAATTCAGCCATTTTGATCTTGGTTAAGAGTCAAAAGCCTCCTTCTAAGCAGAAAATGATGATATCTCTGGTCTTTGTAGTATGTTCGCGGTTCAGACCCTGTCCTAAAGCTTTTGGACGACAACGGGAACATTGCTGAAGAACTAAGCATCCTCAAGTGGAACACAGACAGTGTGGAAGAGTTTCTCAGCGAGAAGTTGGAACGCGTATAAACCTTGCTCAGTTCTTCTTTTCTTACCAAGTGAACTGCCAGAGCACCTAGAAAATAAGTTTTGCATGCTTACATTGGTCAGTCTTTATGTATGCCATTAATCTTCTAATTAGAAGTTGAAGTAGCACCACAGCCTGTAATATGTAAGGAGCTGGCAGGCTTACCAAAACCCATTTCTTAGTCATTTCTATTCTTCTGAACTTGTTGATGTCACTAATGAAATGCTTTGTAAGAGGCTTCTGGTTAATTATGCAAATACTAGCTTATGATAATTGGTCCAGTTTTATAAACAACAGAATCTTAAGTAAGGGAAGGTAATAAAGGAGATGCCTCCTTTGCTGTGTGCTCTGTTGAAAGTAATTGACAGAAAACTACAAAACAAGTAAGATACACTGAGCCTCAACAACGTGCCTGCTCCTCAGAGCCCCTCAGATCTTTTCTATTGCCTGGCTTTCTTTTTAGTAGAAGTATTTGTGCCACATAAAATTTTTGTAGCCTTATTATTATGGGACGGATTGAATATCTACAGTAAGAGCGTAATACTCATAAAGGTTTGCATTAATGAGGATTACACAGAAAACCTTTGGTAAGGATTTGTGTAGATCTGATAATTGGCAAATTTTTATGTTTTTAAATGTTCTTACAGAAGAGTTCCATTTAAGAATGTTCACTTATAGGACCAAAATATGAATAAAAATTTTCAAAAAATGTTTGAATTTGAAATTACTCTGGTTTGTCCTTTTGTGTTTCTCAGTGCGTGCCTGTTTTTTATGTAAGCTCCTTTTTAAGCCAAACTACAAAAATGACTGTACTGTTGGGAACTTAATAGCTTTTAATTACAAACAGTGTGGAGTGGTTATTAATTTAAAAGCTGTCTTGTCATGTAACATCTAAAATAAGTCTTTTTTTTAGTCAGTAAGACAATGAATACAAACTTGTATGGCTTGGCTCATCAAAATAGTGTGAGGAATCCTAGCAAAGGATACTCTGCGTTTGATCATCTGCAGTAATGCCAAGGCCCTGTGATTTGACAGTCCAGGTCTGGTGAATGTACCCCTGCTCCTTAGTGGTTATTGCTATTTTAGAACAAGAGGGAGATTAAGCCGCTTGTGGACGGAGAAGTTGCCGCCACAGACAGAAGAATAGAGGTATTGAAGGATGGAACTTCAAAAAAGAACTTCTGGCATTGACATAGAAAATAAATTGGACTGGTTTCCGGGCAGGAAGAGCCAGTTAAATGAGTATCTGCTTGGGGAGGGGAGGGGAGTGAGATGTTTAAAAAGAGGCCTGAAAAGTCTATTGTCTTCTAGAGATCAAAGAAGCCGAGCCCATGGTACCCAGAGCTGGCCTAGCAGAGTGTCTGCTCCAGCCTACATTTTAATTGGGAGTTTCAAGTTAATCAGCCAATTCAAATCAAAGAACAGCTTTTTAAAGAAACAAAACTACTGATTACTAAGAGAGGGGTATACGTTGTGATCTAAAAAGCGCCATTTTATACAAAATTCCTGGTGCTTGATTGAGCTTATTCAATTCACAAACACTGTGGTGACTTCTCTCTGCCTTCAAAATTTTGTTACTAATAACTTTAACTGTTCTAAGTTATCTCTAAATTTGGCAGAGGTTTTGAAATAAGGACCTGTGAGCAAGAACTGCCTTATCCTGTTATGAGGATTGAAGCTTGAAAGCAGTTCTAAAATCGAAAGTAGATACTCTCTAAACAGGAACACGTAACATGTATGTACATAGGCTGACAGAGATCTTGCTCAAGGCTCCTGGAACAAAGGTTCCATGGTTCACTGATACTGCAGAACATAGGCACTGCCATGAGGGGCAGGAGTCAGCTGTGCTTTCAGACAGTTTTACAGAAATGGAGTTCACGTCATGTGGATGAGTGCGTTAACAACTTCATTCTCCACTAAGTGGTCTGTCTTCAGGGGGCTCTTCAAATCTTCGACTGATGCTTGACCAGCTTTTTCTCCTTACTTTACTCATTTCCCTTGGGCTGTGAGACCAGAGCCCTTGACATAGGATTATGGTCACTCTCCAACCTTTAAACAGTCCACAACAGTGCGCACAGATGTGGTTAAAATAACAAAGAAAGAACATTGGGGGGGGGGGGGGCGAGACGACAAAGGAGACGTGATTAGGGATCTTGGAGAATGTGACAAACCGAAGAAGTCTAGAAGATGAACAGAAGCTGTCAAGGAAAAGTGAATGGAAAGTACCTTCTAGTCAGTCCAGATGACCGCTCTGCCCTAGGAGAGAGTGCACAGCGTGTGTGTGTGTGTGTGTGTGTGTGTGTGTGTGTGTGTGTGTGTGTCATATTGTGTTGTGTGTACATATAAATGGACACAGGTAGAGACTGGAGGTCACCTCTCCCCACCAGCCCCTAACTTTGTTTTTATACTCTCTCTCACTTGCCCAGACTCTAGGTAGACTGCCTGTGAGTTCCAGGGATCCTCCTATCTCGTCCTCCCCAGCTCTTGGCTTATAACCATGCCACCAACACACCCAGCTTTAAAAAAAAAAAAAGAAAGAAAGAAAAAGAAAAGGTCACTGGGAATCAAACTCAGGTCCTTGCACTTGCAAGTACTTTCCTGACTGAGCAATCTCCCCAGCCCCAAGTCTAGCATTTCATACACCCAAAAGATAGTCACCATATCTGAAGGAGCCCAGGGAGGCAAGAGAAAAGTAGGGAATGACCTTGGAAAGGAGGCAAAGGCGACAATGCATGCCATCCTAAGAATTTAGCTGTGTTTTAAATTCTCAGAACAAAAGCTGTAAGTAAGGGAATGACTAAGTTCACCTGTAAAGGTCACAGACAAACAGCAAGAACTCACTTATGCCTGTCTAATGCTTTTAGTGAAGGTAATCTCTTTAGAATTCTCAATGTATAATATGCTCTTTTTTTTTCCCAATTCGCTTTTTAAAACTACTCAGCTTTCTTTGAGGGAAAATACAAACCTAAGCATAAATGTTAAATGAGTTTCCAGTGTTCATTTGTATATACGCAACCCTTAGAATATTCACTAGCTTTGTGAAACAAAGGGAATTTGCATATTTACACTCTCCGTGCGCCCTCCTCCTCATCCTGGTTGCTTTCCATAGGGTCTCCCTTTCTTGTCCAGGCTGGTCTTGAATTTCTGGAGGGAAGTGGTCTTCCTGCTGCAGCCTCTTGAGTCACTCCAGACCAACATGAATCTCAAATCTAGCTCTTCATAGAACCAGAAAGAAATTTACTAAGTGTCTCACTATGTGGCCCAGGCTGACCTGGAACTTGGAATCTTCCTGCCTCGGCCTCCTGGGTGCTGAGATTTTAAGTGTGCACCAGTCATCACATCTGCCATACAGCCAGTGTTTTGGCCCAAGATCCCAGGTCTTACCTGATCTAAATTATTGGAATTAAATCGCTAGCAACCCATAGAATCAGCTTAATGATCACGGCAATTTATTTGGGGGCTAACTCACAACCCCGGGAGATTTATCGCAGGATCCAGGAAAACTGAGCTATGTCCCACACTGAAGAGCTTAGTCCAAGATCTCAGCATCCAAACCCACAAGGTAGCCAAGAGAGGGATGCATAAGTACATCCCAGGTCTTAAGTGTCCCCAAGCAGCCACACCCCTGGGGCATGTACCTCAAGGTCATAGGCAGGTGTAACTGTTACTAGGGGCGGTGCTTCAGGGCATGGCTCAAACAGCCATCCACTACACCAAATCATCCAGGTATAGAGCTCTATTCAGAGTCCTTTCTCTTTTCCTGCCTTGTGCATCAGGATAATGACTTGGAGTCCAGACTGCTACACTTCTACCTTTTCCTGCTCAACATGATCCTATAATAATGGCTTGAACCCCCTTGCCAAACTCCCTATAGCCAAGTTTCTTTTGTAGCAGTAACACCCCAAAACCTAATCAAAATGATTGTCTTACAAATCTGTCTGTAAGTAGGGCTCCATGGGAGCAGATTGTCTGTTTTGTGAGGCTCCTCTTCCAAGCTAGATCCTTAACCCTGCTGGCTCATGGCACTGGCTATCAGTCCCTTTCCCTTAGGCAGCCTGAGTTTCCTCCCAGGGGAGTGAATGGGCTCCAAAACTAAGCATCCTAAGAGGGCCACTGCCTCTCTTTAATGCCTGGTCCAGAAATGCCACATCTGCCCAGGTTGAAGGAAAAGAATGGGCATTCATTGAAGGAATGTATTATTAGCATCCTGTCACTGTCACGGCATAGCTGAGATACCAGCTTCTAAGAGGAAAGGCACTTGGACTCATGGTTTCACATGCTGTCATCCACAATGCCTGGCCTGTTGTTGCTTTGGAGCCCATGACATGACAGCAGTACATCATGGTGGGAAACACCTGGCAAAGAATGCTGCTTATCTCATGGAGGCTGGGAGGTAAAGAAAGAAGGAAGCCAGGGGTTCCAACATTCCGTTCCAGGCATGCTGCTAATGCCCTAACATACCACCAGGCCTCACCTAAAGGTTCCACCACCTCCCAAGAGCACCACAGGCTAAGAACCAGCCTTCAACACTTGGACTGTTGGAGGCATTCAAGATCCAAACTGTACTGTAGGTGTCAAGTTTTGTAGGTGTGTTTTAAAGATTTTTATTAATTATGTATATGTGTGGGCAGGGGTACCCTCAGAATCCAGAAGAGGACTCTGGATCCCTTGGAACTGGAATTATAGCAGTTGTGAGCTGGTCATGTGGGTGCTAAGAACCTAACTTGGGTCCTCTGCAAGATCTGCTGAGCCATCTCTCCAGATGCAAGATTGAGTTTTCTCTGTGTGTATGTGTATGAGCCTACATGACTATAGTTCACCCCATGTGTGCAGCAGCTCAGGGAGGCCAAACGAGGTGTCAGATTCTCAAAGTGGAGTTGCAGGTGGGCATGAACTGCCCAATGTAGGTGCTGGGGACAGAACTCAAGTCCTCTGTAGCAAGCATGTCACTGATAAGCCACATCTCTATCTCTCTGGCCCCATGAGGCACATTTTAACATCTGCTCACTCCATCTCCAGCCCAGTACTACATGGGGGTGGGGGGAGGGCGGGTAGACATGCCATTTGTTTTTCTTTTGCCCTCAGGATTTTTCTTCCATGTGGGACTTTAAGAAACCCTGAATCTCTTAACATGCAACTCCAGTCCCATTGTTAGGCATTCTGGTGACTCCTATAGGAACATGAAGTCATCCTTCAGATATCTAATGTAAGCAAAGCAACTTAATCAGCTTTGAACTGCTAAGGAAACTTGCAGTGTGATATGAATATCTCCCTCCAAGCTCACAAGGCCCTCAGCCCTATAGCAGAGAAAATGTTGTAGGACATCCACTCACTTGTTCTGCACAAGCCAATAATTGTGTATATCTGGTCACTTTTTCTTTTTATTTAAAAAAAATTTTTATTCATTTTACATACCAACCCCAGATCCTCCTCTCATCCCTCCTCCCGCTCCCCCCCCCCCCCCGCCAGCCTCCCTCCCTGGTCCACCCCCCATCCCCTCCTCCAAAAGGGTAAGGCCTCCCATGGGGAGTCAGCAAAGCCTGGTACATTCAGTTGAGGCAGGACCAAGCTGTCCCCCTGCATCAAGGCTGTGCAAGGTGTCCAACCATAGGTAATGGCATCCAGAAAGCCAGCTCATGCACCAGGGATTGATCCTGATCACACTGCCAGGGGCTCCTCAAACAGACAAAGCTACACAACTGTCTCCTGTATGCAATATCTGATCACTTTACCTGTAATGTGTATAAACGAACATTATATTCTGGGATACTATCTGTAGTATTTAATAATTTAACATCTCTTCTGATGTATCGATTTGGCTAGACTACAGTACCTAGTCTCTTCAAACATTAGAAAGCTATAAAGGTACTTTCTGAGTGTGATTAGCATTGGTAAACTGACCTCTGCAATGTAGGTAATGATCTTAAGAATAGTTGATAACCTCAGAACACAGGTAAGGTTTCCTTACATAGAATTCTGTGTTAAGTCTGCAGCATAGTTTCTAGACTGCTGGCCTTCTCTGTGAAGACCTGACTTAAGACAGCATTGTTCTGCTAGGCTGCCCTGTGGTAGATTTCAGACTTCCCAACACTTCCAACTACATGAGTCAATTCCTTAAAATAGAAAAAAAAAAAAAAAGCCCATAGAATTTACATAATATGTTCCATTGTTTCTGTTTCTCCAGAGGCTACTGACTCACTCCTTGCAGTATTGTGTGCACTGGTGATTGATAGCCTGCATTTACAAAGACTTTCAAAGAAAAGGACAGTGTACATGCAGACTATTGTAGGTTCCATGTACAATCTATGTTCCGAGATTGGCCATCTGTGACTTTGGCTCCTCTTCAAAGCCATCTACCCAAGGTATCTTTCCCATGGTTGCGTTTTCCTCAGTAGGAATAACACATGGGGTTGTGTTTATGTTTGGCTGTACACAGAATACACTGACAGCTGATTAAACAATCACTTAACACTGTTTTCAAGGAAAGACAACAGATTTCTTTTAAGTCATCTTTTGTGTGAAAACAGTATCAGTTGGCTCAGAAGTTTCTGTAAGCAGAACAATAATGTGTAAAATATGTTTTGTGATTGATTTGCAAACAGACATGGAAAAGTTACTGGGTAATAAATGAGCCCTGAACAAAATACCTCTTTTCAAATTAATGCAATTTTTTTCGACAGAGTTATTGTGTTAGAATGTGAGGAGGTGATAAATATAACGTCTCCAGTGTAACTAGGTATTTTATTCTGCCTGATGTTACAGAGTTGTTTGTAAACTAGAAAAAATATGATCTAACACCTCGGTTCTTAAGTAGACACATTTGAGAATGCTAAAAGATTTGTTCTCAGTAACTTTCGCTAGATCCCTATCAAGCAAACCAAGCAAGTAGCACCTCCAGACTTCCATTAGGATGCAGCTGTTGCTAGAAGAATCAGCCCAGAGGAGAGATGAGGATGTCCACGGATAAGAACTGTCTTACTCGTTGCCCATGGGTGTTTCTGCTGCTGCTACTGCTTTCTTCTTCTTTGAGAGGATCTCACTATAGTGCTAGCTGGTCTGTAACTCAGAGAGATCCTGCCTCTTCCTCCCAGGTGCCGGGATTAAAGACCTGCGCTACGACAACCAGCCCTGTGCTTGAATTTGCCGCTTCCTCTCTCTTCCCGTTCTGGAGT
The DNA here is from genome assembly GCA_902168425.1 of Peromyscus attwateri. NCBI lineage: Eukaryota > Metazoa > Chordata > Mammalia > Rodentia > Cricetidae > Peromyscus > Peromyscus attwateri. Next base: position 37,986 of record CABHPP010119572.1, read on the forward strand.
AGACTAGAAATTTGCTCTTGGGGCTCACATTTGTTGCCCATCTTCCATACAAGGCATGCCTCTGCCTTCATGGTTAGTATCTTCCACACCCTGGTTTTCAAGAGAACATTAGGCCTTTGTCTCCCTGGGCCCTCAGAGGAAACACTCTAAAACTTCTCTAAGTGGGAGCTGAAAGAGTTCTTTGGAGTTTTTTAGTCCTTCCTTCTTCCATGTCCATGAATGCTGCTCTGTTGGTGTTAGTGGATGCCACATTAAGATCACCCACACTTTCTAAACAACGAAACTAGAAAGGAACTACATTCTTAAAAGACTTGAATGGAAGGACATCCCATCTTTACAAGCCAAGGCATATTTAAATTATGGCATAGTTTACAAAAGTTCAGTTAAACAAGCAACTTTTTAAGAACAAATAAATCCGTGGCAATCTTAAGCGTTACCCCTTACAGATCAGTGATTCTCAGAGTTTAGAGAATTCCCAGTGGAAGTTGCTACAAAGTACGGAGCATGAGAATGACCCCATCCCTCCCACCCTCCACTCCTCCCCCACACACAAGCAGTAAGTCTGGGTTAGGACAGGAATTGCTTTTTTTCCCCTATCTTAAGCGTATGGGTGTTTTGCCTGCATGCGCATGTCTGTATCTATCTATGTACCATTTCATTTGTCTGCTGTGACTGTGGAAACCAGAAGAAGACTCCAGCTCCCCTTGGGACTGGAGTCACCATGTGGGTGCTGGGAATCAAACCTGGGTCCTCTGAAAAGCAGCCAGTGCTCTTGACAGCCAAGCTGTCTCTCCAGCCCCAGTAACTGCAACGTTAACGATCACAGGTGACTGTGGTATGCAAAGTACTGCAACTGCAGGGCCTTGAGCAAATGTCTGGCATTCTGCATCGTGGCATTGCATACCTACTTAAAGTAACTTCTGCAGTCAGGGTCCCCAGCTTGCTCACTTAGCAAAGCCTGAGTGCTTCGGTGGGTGCTGCTCCAGGTGAATAAGAAGAAATACTGCTCTGGAGACTATGGTAATAGCCCAAGAAAGTGGTAATGGAGTTAGAGCAAGGTATTAGTAAATAATAATATTAATGTAATCATTGTAATTAGTATATATGTATAAAAATTACTGGAAGTTCACAATTGCCGTCGCTATGGAAGCCGATACAGGAACTCTAGTAGTGCCACATGTGCAGTGTGTGGGCCAGCTAAAGAAGACAGCTGCGCCGGGCGTTGGTGGCGCACGCCTTTAATCCCAGCACTCAGGAGGCAGAGCC
>CABHPP010119572.1:39351-50535 GCA_902168425.1 Peromyscus attwateri
AAGAAGAAGAAGAAGAAGAAGAAGAAGAAGAAGAAGAAGAAGAAGAAGAAGAAGAAGAAGAAGAAGACAGCTGCAAAAAAGAAGAAGACAGCTGCTTCTCTGTGCATCTCATCTCATGCCTGAGCTTGGGCATAGATACCATGTTACCAAATAGCTAGTTTCTCAAGAGAATAAGACATTGGAGTTTAAAATGTGAAACTTCCTTGTTTTTTCAAACAGTGGCCACAAATTTTCTTTTCCAAACTCAGTGGAAGCCAAATGTAATATTAGGCCCACAGATCAGTTTGCCCCAAAGTCTCACCACCACCCCACCCCACCCACCCCCGCCACCACCCCTTGCGTAACTCTGGCTGTCCTGGAACTTACTATATAGAGCAAGCTGGCCTGGAACGCACAGAGGTCTGCCCGCCTCGCCTCTGCCCTCTGCTCTCTGTCTCTGTCTCCCAAGTGCTGGGATAAAGGTGTGCCATTACTATGTCCAGACCCCAAATCTTTGGATGAGGAGGAAAAAGGATGAAGTGCAAGGAAGACTGGACCAAATCGTAGATGCTAAAGCAGAATTCAGAACAACCAGCCAATTAAGAGGAAACTGAAAACACTCACTTTGATTTTGAGTCCAAGAGAAGAGGTGGGGGCTAAAGAGATGGCTGTGGTTAAGAGCACTGGCTGTTCTTACAGAGGACCGACTTCAGTTTCCAGCACCCACATCGGAGGCTCACAACCCTTTGTACTTCCAGTTTTAGGGACTCTGACACCTCTGGCCTCTATTGGCACCAGGTACACAGGTAGTACACATTCATACATGCACGCGGGCACTCATACATACACATTTAATAAATAAATCTTAACCAAAACAGGGGAGAGATGTTCAGATGGAATGGGCTGTAAGTATTTGAAGCTCAGAAAAGGGTCTCAAAAGGAAAGAGAAGTCCGGAAACAGCAGAACTCACCATCCATACATTTAATTGTCCAAACCCAATCAAGCACACTTGGCACAATAGAGCAGGTAACAGTGTACGTAGAATTATTCCTCCACCCAGAGTGGGTGAGATGCAAAATGCCCCTCATCATTTTGTCTCAGTTCCCACACCACATCAGGTGTGTGGACACCTGAGACCATGGCTAATTCTAGGTGCTTTTCCAGGGCGTTTTCAAGGATAAACTTCATTATACACAGTATTTTGTCTTCCATGCTGACTGATTTCTTTACTATATATTTATTACTTTGGAGTGTTCCTACGTTACTGCTCGGCTAACACAGATTGTAGAGGCTCCGTCTATTTGATCTCAGTGTATGAAAGCCCGAAGGAGAGAGGGGGTCATCCTGAAGAAGATTTGTAGTGACGGGAGAAGTAGTATGCAGCACTGGATCCAAACACTGTCAGTGTCTGAGAGGAAAAGCAAAGGAAGGAGTCAGTGAGAAAGAACGGACAGAGAGGCCCAAGGGAGAGACACAGAAGGGCGGGCGTCAGTCCCTCACTCATATTCAGAGGCAAGTCCCAAGTGTAATCCCAACACTTGGGAGGTGGAGGCAGATGGATGGTGGTGGGCCATCCCTCGCCCCCACATTTCCCCAGAGTACTCTTGAATAGCAGCAGCAGGAAAGATTAGTTAGAAGAATAGAGGGGAGAGAAAAGGATAGAAAATACAGGAGAGCCTCAAGAGGGCCTGGATCCTAATCCATTGGACCTCAACTGTCTCTGCCCTAGGGTATTTAAAGGAATGCCAAGGGGTGGAGCAAAAGACCTCCCCCCAGCACAGCCAAGTGCAGACCATCTCAGACACCTGGTACTCGGGCCGTGGTCCAATCATCCTCTTTATGCAGACCTGCTGGGTAAAGCCATTAGGAAAAATGGGCTCCAACAATAGATCAGAAGTTTAAGGGCAGCCTTGGCTAAATAGTAAGTTTGAGACTAGCCTGGGCTACATAAGAATCTACCTAAAAATTTGTGTTGGTTGGGTGGATGTGTGCATGCGTGTGTGTGTGTGTGTGTGTGTGTGTGTGTGTGTGTGTGTGTGTTCAATATTACAACTGGAAGGTGTGAATTGAGTGAAAAATGTCCACTCATTTACCGCTTAGCTATTCCTCCACACTGATTGCAGAAGGCTCTGTCTATGAGATACAGATGTAAAAAAAAAAAAAAAAAAAAAAAAAAAGACATATGAAGAGATGTATTTGAACACTTTGACGAGGTTACAAAACCTTTAGGAAGTACAGCCCTGATGGAAGTCTACATCACTGAAGTAGACTGTAAGGAATTATAGTGTTCTTGTTCTCTCTCTCCCGCCCCCCCCCCATCTCCATCTCTCCCTCTCCCCCTACCCTCTCCGTCTCTCCTCTTCCTGTGTGGATGAAATGTGATCAGTCAGCTGCCTCCTCCTTCTGCCATGCCTTCCCCACCACTGTGGCCTCTAGCCCTCTGAAACTGTCAACTGAAATAAACACTTCCTTCCTTAGGTTGCTTTTTGTGGTGGCGTTTTATCACAGCCACAGAAAAGTGACTGATACGAAGGTGACCTTGGTAGGAACCTTTCAGACTGCCTGGGTTAGTTTTCTGGAGCTGCCATAACAAAGTACCACTGACTGGGTGTTTAAACTACAAAATTGCCTGTTTTCACAGTTCAAGAAACTAGACACAGAGGTCAAAGTCATTGGTTCAGTTTCTTCTGAGATCCCTTCTCTTGCCTTGGAAACAATTTTGAGTCTCTACATCTTCCAAGGCCTGTCTTCACAAGTCCGCTCTGGTGTGATGTACATTATACTGGTAAATTGCCCTGTGCTGTTTGAGCTCTCTGAGCAACTGGTTCTGGAAGAAGGGTTGCCCTCCTCCACATTTCAGTCCCAAGAAAGTTTGTCTCCAAATGTCCTCTAAGACCCCTCATCTGGGGATGGGCTGGTTCCACAATTCTGTGACAGGGAGAGAGGATAACAGCAAAACAAAAGTAAAAACATTGTATCCTTGAGAACAAGTAGAGGGTAAACTCCTTCCAGTATACAGAACTCTCGTTTATCTGTAAAAACCGCCTACAGTGGGGAAGAGAAGCAGGAAGATCAGGCCTGGGGAGAACCCCATCTCGCCTGACCGCCTCAACTTCATAGTCCGTTCCTCCCGGATGAGGTAAGCCCCCGGTTGACGGTCTTACCCTTTTCCCATCAGGCCCCGCTCTCAGCTCTGCTGGGTGATCTCAGCTCCTGATGTGACATGCTTTGCTCTCTACCTGTGCTTTCTATACTACTCGCTATTTAGTCTTTCTCTTTTGCTCGCTTGACACTTGATGAACTGATAGTGCAGCTCTCATACATCACTTTCTGGACTGCATAGAACACAGTTTCCCCTTTGTGCATAAGAAGGTACCCTCATCACACCTTCTTATAACACATTGGATCATACTGGATTATAGCTCACCCTAAAGACTAGATTTAACTTTATTCTCTCTCTCAAGACCCTGTCTCCAAATGCAGTCACATGCTGAGATGCTGGGGTTTAGGACTTCAACATACTAGTGGACACACAATTCAACCCATAACAGTGCCACGCATTAGAATTCAGGAAGGTAGGAGAAAAGTGAGTTGAAAAGAAGTTGTGTGGAGGGAAGAAGGGACAATTGTTTGGAGAAATTAGAGCAAGTCTAGGAAAGAGCTGGATTGGATGCAAAGCCAAAGGAGGAGTGCTTCATGCAGAGGGAAGACTGAGTATGCTCATAAACTAAGAGGCCAGTGGAGAAGCAGAAGTTAGTATGACAGAGAGTCCATGGGCTCAAAACAAAGAAAAGCATCTTCAAATGAAGAATGAGCAGGAGCAGAGCCACACTGTGGGAGGCTGTGGTGGTTTGAGTAAGAACGGCCCCCATAGGCTTATATGTTTGATAGCATGTTGGTGGAACTGTTTGGAAAGGATTAGGAGGTGTAACCTTGTTGAAGGAGGTGTGTCACTGGGGGTGGGCTTTGAGGTTTCAAAAGCCCACCCCATGCCCTGGCTCACTCTCACGAAGTCTCCTGCTTATGGATCAGGATATAGATCTTAGCTACTGCTCCAGCACCATGCCTGCCTGCCTGCTGCCATGCTCCCCACCATGATGGTCATGGACTCAGATTTTAAAACTGTAAGCCCCCAATAAACCTCTGTCACAGTGGTTCTCAACCTTCCTACTGCTGTAACTCTTTAATACAGCTCCTCATGTTGAGGTGACCCCCAACTGTGAAATTATTTCGCTGCTATTTCATAACTGTAATTTTGCTTCTGTTAGGAATCATAATGTAAATATCTGATATGAAGGATACATGATATGCATCCCCAAAGGGGTCATGACCCACAGGTTGAGAACCACTGCTCCACAAGTCGCTTTGGTTGTGGTGTTTTGTCATAGCAATTGAAAAGTAATAGAACAGAGGGTAACGTAGAAAAACATCATCTTACACAGTGACAGAGGCGATGAGGACGGGAGAGCAATCATTCATCAGGACTGGAGAGCAGACTGAGGCTGTGTTCTGGATGCATAAAGATTTGGAAGAGATGTAGAAGACAAGAGGAAGTAAGGACAGAGCCAGAGCCAGACTGATCTTACTATTTGGGATCTAACTGTGGATTGTCACTGATTTGCATGACTTTGGCTCAATTACCTAATTATTCTTTGTCATGTCACTGTCCTGTGTGACACAAGGGTTAGTAATAGCCAGTTTGTATCGACCATGTTGTTCTACACCATGCGTAAGAAAACAGCTACATTTCCGGCAGCATTCTTAACATCCTGCTTCTTGCATTGCCCAACCCCTGCACCCTGGTTTATCAGCTACTTTGGAAGTCTTTCTCATCTTGTTCCTTACTCAGTCTTCAAGGACTCAGTGACCTTAGAGATCTGACAGAGGTACTCTATTTCCAATTCACATGTTAAGTGTTACCCTGCCTCTTGAGTCTTAACCATTTCCAGGGCATCCCAAATAATGCCTGTTTTTTCCTCAAAGCACATAAAACATATACATACCAATACATCTTCAAATTAAAATCACACTAAACAGACCTATTGCTGCCAGGAATGATCTAAAACTTGGTTTGCAGGACAGGAAACTGAGGCTAGTCTTTGCTTCTTATCCTGTGGAAGCAGCAAGTCAGGGTTTCAGGACACCGAACAACCATGAAGACACATTGAGGCTTCTAGAACACCGAGGAATTAACATGACTTCTGCTCAGCATCGCTGGCCTTGATTAACACCCACCCATTAGCCCTAGAGTCAGGATAACAATTCAGCTACAGTTCATCGCCAAAAGCTTATTTTTTCTGGCAGCATATAAGCCGGGGATGATTGGCATTTGTCGGTGAGAGGTTTGGCTTCCAGTCTGCATCACAATTCTGTAGTAAGAACTGCACCGCTGGTCCTGTTTCCACTCTTTGCATTGCTTGACCCAGTTGTAATCTGGTTTCTGTAGCACCTCTGCCACAGAGCCCTTCTCTGTCTGTGATCTAAGTACTAACCCTCGGTTCCTGTTCAGCAAACTTTCGGTGCCACGGTTGCCTCTGTGCTGAAGCATCTTGTTTGCCAAAGCTCCATCTCCCCACGTCCCTGCTGTCCTTCTTTGCTTTCTACTCCTTCTGTGCCCATCCACTGATACTGCAGTTGCCCCAAAGGTTAACTCATGGTCCAGGGTCTTATCTGTCCAACTATCAGAAATCAAAGGGCAGCAATGCCAGGTCAGGCAGGAAACACAAAGGTCAGGTAGAATTAGCAGGATGTTTGGGGGACTTTGGCAAAGAGAAAACACCTCCCTGTGTGAAGAAACCATTACTTGAAAGGCTTTAAGCATTATCCTGACCATTTAACCCTTTCACGGACTGGGCTTCACGTACAAGGTGTGTGGTGTGCACCCAATCCCATCGTAATGAATGACAGTTGTTCCTGACTTCGCTTGCATTTTAGGCCCTTAAAGATGCCGGATATGATTTACTTTCAGTCTGTAAAAAGTGCTCCCCTGGGGCCTCATGTCTGTTCATTAACATCACACGAACTACTTTGTACACAGTGACATCACCTTTTCCAGACAGCACGTTTTGTTTCTGTCACTTTGTCACCTCCATGCCTCCTGGAGGTCTCTCCCATGTGCCATCTGCCCTGATTTGACTATTACTGCTGGTCTTATTTGTATATAATTCCAAGGGACCATCAGAGCTCATAGGACAGGAAGACGTCCCTTTCTTCATACAAAGATCATAGGATGTTTTTTGGGTGGTGATGTTGATCTGGCTTTAGGTTGGGTTGTTGTTTGAGACAGCATCTCACCATACAGTCAAGGCTGGTCTTGAACTTGTGATCTTCCTGTCTGAGCCTCCTAAGTGTTGGGATTACAGGCGTGCACTGTCACTCTTACCTTAGAAGTCAGCTCTTTGCATTCCTCCTCTACAGTATTGGAAGACTATTTTCTTGGGTGTGGCAACCACAAATACTTAAGTAATTACTTAACATTCTTTCTCACAGAGGTTTAACTTTCTATGGGAAATTTTGCTTAAAAGAAGAATTTGGCCGGGTGGTGGTGGCACACATCTTTAATTCCAGCACTCGGGAGGCAGAGGCAGGCAGATCTCTGTGAGTTTGAGGCCAGCCTGGGCTATAGAGTGAGTTCCAGAACAGACACAAAGCTACACAGAGAAACCCTGTCTCGGAAAAAAAAAAAAATTGAAGGGAAATCTTCCATCTGATGATTCTTTTTCTCACACACTCAGAGAAAAGAATAATGAGAGAGTACAGTCTTTTTGTGTTTGTGCATTCACATGACGGTGCACGTACAGGTGTGAGAGCATGCACGTGGAGACCAGGGTCAATATTGAGTGTCTTTCTCAATTGCTAGGAACATATGCTCTTGGTAAAGTTCCTGCAGTGATGAACAGTGTTCCAGTTCAGTCTCAGGTCTGCTAAAGCTGTTGTGAAAACCCCAGAGGAGATACTCTTGGGACAGAGAGTAGCACGACTTTGCTCTTTCCCATCACGTGTTATCAGCAGGGCCAGTTCAGTTCTTGGGTCAGTGAATGGTTCAGCCAGTAAATGTGCTTGCACCAAACCTGTCAGTCTGAGTTCCATCCCTGGGACTCACAGGATAGAAGGAGAAAATTAAGTGTCTTGTGACCTCTACATCCCATGACACATGTAATCCCCACCTCCCACAATAAGTGCAATGTAAAGAGAACTACTGACTTTCATCTAGCAGCAACACTGCCCTGAGTTTAAAAGAAAGGCAGACACAGGCTGTTGGGGCATCAGACAAAAACAAAAGGGTTGACACACAAAGCCTGGGTTCACCCTTTCCTGATATTCCCATACTCACTAACTCTGTTTTTCCATTTCCACCTACCTGATCCCTTCTGTATACCATCTATTAATGTGCCATGCCTCCCCCATCAAGTTGTGCCTTAAGAAGTTACACCATTTCCGTCTTCCCCCAGTTCATTGGTCTGCCCCTTCCCTCCAACTCACCTCTAACAATAGACACAAATACAGTCATACTCCATAGTTGGTGTTGCCTGCATCTCCCATTAGACCACGGGAATCACAAGGGCTCTGTTCTCACTACTGCTATGTTTATGGGGCTCAGTCCATTGTCTAGCACAAAGGAGCTTAATAAACCCTTATCTAATGCTTATCCTCAGGACCAGGTCATTGGCCCAGTAGTCCTTTCCCCTTGAAATGCTCTTACTCTTCATCCTTCAAGAGGCCTTCTCAATGTCTTTCACCCACATCAATTCCCCTCTTGCAATGAAAACAGTATTTCAGATTTGTACCATGTAATTTAGTGCTTGACTACATCCCACACTGGTGATCTTCTTTCCATCTTCAGGTAAAGACCCTGGTGGCTGTCCTCTGCCACTCCTACGGCTTCTGGTGGTTCAGTAAACACTGGCACTCCTTAGAAGCAGATACTTAAATCTAATATCTGCAACTTGCTGTCAAGAGCTCTATCGAGCTTTAAAGATGAGGACTGTGGTGTTCGGCTTTCAAATAAATCAGCTTAATTCCAGGAAAGTCTGAGTAACTGCAGGAAATTAGAGAGCTAGAACAAGCAGCCTTGATCCAAGGAACACGAAATCTTCCACATAGCAAAGTCATTTCTTAAGAAGGGTGATAAATCCCACTGACGGGAACATTCAGGCCCGTTTCTTCCAAAGATCCCGTCCTTCCCCTGAACATAACACCCCTTCAACCCCCTCTTACCATCACCGAAGAAGAACCTCTCCAAAGGGGTTCTTAAATATTTGAAGATGACAGCTTCTGGGATCATCTTGTCTACGGTGATTTACCGTAGTCTCTTGATGGACCGCAGGCTCTAAAACCAAGAATCACGCAGGCACTTGCTCCTCCTCTGCCATGAGGAGATTTAATGACAGTTAAGTTTCAACTTCCCTGGCAGCAACACGTGACCTCAAACATGAGCAACTGCAGAATGGACTTAGAAAAAGAATGACCCCTATGAAAGTTTCCATTTGGTAATAATGATAAACTAATTTCTCTACCATTAGGTAATCTGTGACATGCCAGATTAACTAAGGTCATATTTTATCAAATTGAAGTTTGTATCAGGGCTCTTCCCAGTGTTATAAATTTCACTCAAACTGGTCTAATCCAGAAAGGAAGTCAGAGGTAGCCCCAATTGAAGAGTCCAGTGGTACCCAGCTTTAGGCAGAGCCTCAGACAAGAGAGAACATTAGCCCATTGCCTGCTTTTTTTTTTAAAGATTATTTTTTATTTTTATTTATGAATACGTGTGTCTGCAACATGTATGTGGGTACCTGCAGAGGCCAGAAGAGGGTGCCATATCCCCTGGAACTAGGGTTATGAGCCTCCTGATGTGGGTGCTGGGAACAGAATCCAGGTCCTATGGAAGAGCAGCAAGTGCTCTTAAGCCCTGAACCATCTCTCCAGGCCCCATCACCTGCTCTTGTAAATAGTTTTAGTGGCACAGAGCCACATAACTTCTTTTACATGCTGTCTAGGGCAGCTCTCAAGCCATAATGCACTGAGTCTTTGCAGGAATGATCTGATATATTTATGATCTGGCCTTTTCCAGTAAAAGCTTGCCAGTCCCTGGCTCCAGGGTTTGGATGATGTCATCAGGATTCTCTTGCCATCCATTGACTACAATCTTTCTCCCACACGACCTTGCTCTTGGCTTTATTCTGTTCTGATATTCCTTCCTGCAAATAGCCTCAGTTGAAAGATCATTTCTTTTCTAGTAACTCTTTGAAAAGCCCTTGAATTTACTCTCAATTGGCAAGTTGAATGAGATACTCATCCTTCGATTGATGACCCACAGGGAGGAGGAAATACCCCACATGACTTGGTCTGAGTTACCCTTCTATCCCTGGTGGGGTTGGAGCCAGCCACATCCAGGATACATGGACAGAGAATGATGGAGTCGTCCTCCCAAAGGAAAGATGCTAGCAAGGCAAAAAACAAAACAAAAAACAAAAACAAAACCCAGCGTCTCCAGTATGAAACCTCTCCCCCAACCTCAGGGCTAGTCACATTCTAATCTTGGACAGTTTCCAGGGTGAGTTAATGAGACTTGTACGTGATCTCAGAACCCAAGGCAGTCCTAGTAATAACAATGACCTGCTATTGATGAGTTTGATTCCAGATTACAGTAAGCACTTAATTAGCTATTGTCTTGTTTATGCTCCAAACAACTATAAATTAGGCATTTTTAATTTCTACTTTACTAATGAAGTAAGTACAAATAAGAGGTTTAATAAAAACTTGCTTTAAGGAAGTGGGATGTAAAACTATGTGTAACGGTACAGCTTTATTTTGGTTATTATTGTTATTGTTATTAAAGACAGAAGTAAGGCTTTTGAACCAGACCAACCTAAGATCAAGTTCTGAATCTGTTCTCAACCGTTGGATTCACAGTTAGACAGTAAATTACAGGAAGGGAGGGATCGTATCGACCTTTAACCCTGCTTTAGTCACTGTGCCCCCAGTAGGCACACTGTAAACACCTTAACACATTAATATTAATGACTTAAATCTTCTAAGCCTGAAATTTTAAACATGAGATGGTAAAATACATACACTTGACTCAGGACAAGAATTCATGATACAGCATACACAGAACACTGAGCTTGGTCCTGGGTGTTATTTTCTGGCCCTTAGTAAGTGTCCAATAAATAGCAACAATTGCAACTAATTTTTGACTAGTTACCATACCCTGTAAACTCTGCCTGTATTGGTTCATCTGATGCTCAAACCACCGTCTCCACTTTACAAGTGAACTGAGTTTCTATTCCTTTTATTCTGTCACAAATACTGATGGCGCATCATGCCCCCTAACTAGTGAATCCAACTCTTTCTATGAACTTCCAGGGCTCTCGAGGCATTTCATTCAAGTTCTGTGAAATGATGGCTTCTCTTTTTCTTTTCTACATTATTGGAAGAAATAAAAGCATCTTTCTTTAAAAACACAATGAAGACTTTTCTCTAAGCCCTCCTCCTCTTCCCCCATTATTTCCAGAGAGTGAGGTTAGAGGGTAGGAGGTTCTGCTGCCTGGCAGGAGCCTGTAATTCACAGAGAGCCAACAGTGGGAGCCGGCCAGGCCCTGGCCTCTCCAGGCCTCCCTGTTCCTGTAGGTCCTTCTTTCCCAGAATTGCCTGCTGCCATCTGCTGGCCATATGATGTTAAGAAGGTCACCAGGCTGATGTCTACTTTTTTTTTTTTTTTTTTAAATTCTTCAAACTTATTGATTCTTTGTGAATTTCACATCTTGTATCCCGATCCTACCCATCTCCCTGCCCCCACCCCCGAATCCACCCTCCGCCCTTGCAATCTCCCTCTCAAAACAAAATAAAAATTTGAAAGAAAAACCAAAAACCAAACAAAGCAAAGAAAAAAAAAAAACCCAAAACCAAAACCAAAAACAAAAACCAAAAAAAAGGGAGAAGAATTTCATCTTGGAAGCTGTAGAGTGGCCCGGTGTGTCATACAGTGCACCCTGGAGTCTCATCGTGGAAACTGTAGTGTGGCCCGGTGTGTCATACAGTGCGCCCTGGAGTCTCATCGTGGAGACTGTAGTGTGGCCCCGTGTGTCATACAGTGCGCCCTGGAGTCTCATCCTTGAAGCTGTAGTGTGGCCCGGTGTGTCATACAGTGCGCCCTGGAGTCTCATCGTAGAAACTGTAGTGTGGCCCTGTGTGTCATACAGTGC
>CABHPP010119573.1:0-42732 GCA_902168425.1 Peromyscus attwateri
AAAAAGTGTCCTTTTGACCAGAGTGTAGCTTTAATTGCGCGGCTGAAAGGAACCGAGCAGTGCAATGGAGCAGCCGACGCTTCTAATCCCCGCGGAGATCTCTCTGCGAGTCCTCAGACCCGTGCTATGGGCTCTCGAAGACGCTGTCATGTTCTCCCTGAAATTGAAGCAAGTGTTATTACATGTTCTTTCAATGGAACAACATGTATCCTCAGTGGATGTAGAAAGTGCAAGTAAAACTACTGTGGCCATACATCCGGTGGCTTCCCCTGCGTAGCCTCCCTCTCCTGGCTTCTGAGCACCTTGCGCAGCCTCTCCACAAACTGGCCATGAGATTCGGAGATGGACTTCCGAGATGAGATGCACTGTGTCCTCCGTGGGTGTAGCAGGCATGGAAAGGAGGGGGAAAGAACACTGATTCGGTGTATTAAGAGGGCCCCAGTGAGTTTTGTCTTTAGCGTCAACCAAGCATCAAAGATTAATTTGCTCTGCCGTGAGGATCATTAATTTTGCAAACCAACATGTAGGGGGACTTTGTAGAGCGTTAATTTAGAACCTTCTTTCCCAGAACAGCAAACCTGAGAAAGGGAAATTGGAAGCAATTAAGAAAAGCGGAATGTGCCAAGGAGCACAGAATAACTTTGGGTAGGTATTATGGCCCCCTGTAGCTAAGCCTGCCTGGTGAAATGTGATGGAGTGAGCCAGATGCCCAGTGGTATGGGAAGGCATAGGCAAAAGGGAAGCATGGTTGTCCACTCAAGATGGCATGCACTCTCTGGGTCTTCCTTACTTTTCTGGATACTCAGTGGCGCCTGCCTGCCGCACCCTACCCCAGACCTGGAAACTTTCATCTAGTCTCCCTTCGGCTCCCACCGCACCACACCCTTTTCAACCCAGTAGTGTACCTGCCCTGAGCTGCTCTGGAGGAGCAGGGAGTGAATGTCATTTCTGGGTATGCTGCTACTTCCTGTATTGTACCTTTATTTTCGCAAAGGTCTCGTGGGAACAGTGTACTAACCCGCCACACTGTCCTCTCAGTTCCTACAAACATGAAATTACCTGAGGCTAAGTTGTGAGGAGGAAGCCGTCTCTCTATACCTGTCAACTCACAGCATGTCGATCTCTAGGACTAGCCCTAGCCAATACTCTTGACCTGGCATCTCAGAGCAGAAATAAGTGCATTTCATTGAGAGTTCTGAATCTTTTCTCTAAATACTGACAGCGGTTAGAGACAGAGGCCGATCATTGTTGTAAGGCTCATCCTCGGGATCACAGAAATGATTTCACTTCAATAACTGTCTTCAAGAGCTTCTTTCCTGGGAGCTCTTGCCAGTGGAGTTTTCTGTCAGTGCCTGTTTTATCCAACACTCCTATCCCAGTTATACGATGAAGCAGTACTTCTTATAAATAATAGCCCACCTTGTGACATTCTGCCCTTCCTCTAAACTTTTAAAGTGGGACATGCCAGAGTCAATTGAAAATGATCTGATGTGAACACTGAAAGCCCCTGCCCTTACTTGCCAGCTCACTTTCCTGAGAGACTACCATTCCTGAAACACTGCCCATCCGTTTCCCACACCTGTTACAAAAGCTCCATTCTAGGGAAAGAGACAGTTATGATTGAAAATGACACCGAGTCTTTCTCTTCACTGTTCTTAACAATCTCACTTTCCTTTTCCTCCAAGGTTAATCTAAACTTTAAAGTCTAAATGGATCACAATTTCACTGCAGCCTAGTTGTAACTCAACCAGAAAATCGGAATTTTGCTTTTCTTAATCTAAACATCCATGGTTAGCTTTTATTTTCTTCCCTCAAATATAAATAAAAGTTGAGGTGGGAAAGATAACTCAGTGGTTGAGAGCACTTGCTGCTGGGACCTGGGTTGGATTCCCAGCACCCACATAGCAGCCCGCAATTATTCACAACCCCAATTCCAGGTGATCTGACGCCCTTTTCTGGCCTCTGGGGGCACCAGGAATGCATGTGATGCTCATACATATATGCAGGCAAAACACCCATATACATAAAAAATAAAATAAGAAATGTAAGGAATATAAGTAAAAGTTTAAATGATGGTATTGAGTCCTCTTGCCAGATATGCTGGTAGTATGTCTAGAAGTAGAGAATTTTCCTAAGAGCAAGAGCCCCCAAAGTTTAGCAAAAAAAAGAAAAAAAAAAAAAGAATCCACATCCTATTTGCTCCTTTTCCAAGTGATCCATCATAAGAACTGCAGTGTTCTTAGAGGATAGCGTTGTGAAAAATTGCAACTGACAAGCGTCACACGGGCCAAGCGCAGCTCCCTCCAGAATTCTGTAGCCTCACCCTTTTATCTCTGTACACAAAGCTAGGTCAGACTCCCCAGTGCCAGCCTTCTTGCTAACCTTTCTAATTCTAGCCTGTCTCCTGCCTGCTTATAGTTTACCCTACACGAAGAGAAATGTATCCTGCATTCCATTTTGACTATCAGCTCACCCTAAGAACTTAACAAGAAGACCCAACACCACGAATGCCCAGGTCCCTCACTAGATGCATTGGCCTAGGGTACAGCCTGTGGATCAGGGTGCTTTGGGGCTCTCCAGATAGTCCCAGTGTACAGCAGAGGTAGGAACTATGGAAATGAGTCATCTTCCAGGGGACATTTACATGGTCTTTTCACAACACTGGGGTAGCTCCAAATTATCTCAAGTAATCAAATTAAAATACCTAATCCTGTGCTGTAAGACTCTTTGCCAATTGACTAGAATAGTCTCCTTTCAAAACAGCTTAAATTTATCTCCTTTCCAAAGCTTCCCCAGATTAGTCTCATCTGGATGCCTGGAGATCACCAGGTTCCCAAATCTCTGAGCATCCTGACAGCACAGGTTTCACAAAGCCAGGGACCACAGTTGGCTGTGGGTAATATTGTTTTAATCTTGCTTTCATAGATAGCTGTCGGGGCCTTTTCCTGTCATCTTAATCTCCTTGAATTCTCACTGGTCAACGGACAATCCAAAATAAACAGAACTGTTTCCTTAGCAGAATTTTCTCCTCTAAACTAGCTATCTAAAGAACACAATGGCAGTTCATTTTAGAAATCATTACAATTCAAGCCCTCAACTGTAAGAACTTAAAGGCTAGGTTTTTTTTCTTTCTTACTTACAAAAGAATATATATATATACATACATACATATATATATATATATACATACATACATATATATATATATCTGTGTGTCATATTCTTGTACTTTAGACATTGAAATTTGGTTTCTATGCCCACCTGTTTACTGAAACTACTCTTTACCTTGTCAGCCTTGACAATTTCATTCATATACTGTTTATTTATTCACCCATTTATTGGTGGGAAATGCTGGGAATAAAACATTAACACCGGCTCCTACCTGATGATGCAGAATATGGTGCTATTAAAATATCACATAACTACTGTGTCAGACATCTCAGCAGGAGACAGTAGAATCATATGAGCACTAGAAGGTCTTAGATAGTGTTCATTCACTTGACCTCTCTGCGGGGTTTGGGGGTGTGCCCCCCACCCCGGTCCCCATCCCTGCTTTGTGAGCCTCTCTCTGCCTTCACTGGTACTGTATGTATCTGACTGTTCCGTCTCTGTGCTCTTGCTGTGTTCTTCTCCCTCCCTTCAATAAACATGTTCTACTAAGCACAAGGAGGATTTCTGAGGGGAAAATGTAGAGTGAAAAGATAGGAAGGCTCTCTCAGACGCTTAGAGGCTGCTGCTCCAGGGCTCCCAAGCCTCTATCTGTCTACTCTCCTTCCGGGCTTGTTTTCAACTCCATATTGAGATTTGAGTATCTCCATCTGGATGAGCCAATCACAGTTCCAATTAACACGACTAAAATAAATTTGCTACGTCTAGCCGCCCTCATTCATCCCCTTTGCTCGCATTCCTGCCATGCATTGCCTTCACGGCCTCCCTCTGGCCGCCCTAACGCGTACATTGAGCCTGTGCCAGGTCCTCCTAGAGCCCACTGCGAGCTATAGGAAAGCATGGTTTTGTCCATTTCCTTTGACTCCTCTTTTTGGCCTGAAGGTCTCCTTGCCCTAATTTAGTCAGTACTCTTCACCAGGGAGGTCAGCCATTTTATCCCTGTCTCTACTGCCTGTGGGACTCCACTCCCAAAGCCACTCCCGATGGTCAAGGTTCCCCATCTGGATATTAGTCACTCCAGTCTTGCACCACTGTATGTCTGGCCCTTGTATTTTGTAGGCATGTCTTCCCCTATCTCTGCGGGCAAAAATCCAGACTGTTATGCTCATCTCCCCCGCCTCTTCTTTGAAATCTCTTTTGCATCACCCCAAACAGAGGTGACTGCCCTCCTGTGAGTTGCCGCAATACTTGGATGGCCTTTTCTGGCCCTTTTCTATTCTGCTTTATAAAAGCATAATTATGTTCAAATATCTCCCTTCACTTTCTTTTCCCACCATCATCCTGGCTCCAGCCCTAACTTGCTTGCAGATAAGAGTCCAGGGTGCTGTGCACAAGAAGGCTTGCAGCATTTGCCATAGTGTTGTATACAGTAGGTACTCATTTATTGGAATAAAGTTGTTGGTTGGTGGACTACCAAATTAAGAACATGAAGCGAAAAAGGAAGTTGCTCCCTATACTTGAATGCTTATTTCTGAATACACAGGGCACAGTTGAAAAAGTCTTACAAAGACAATCAGACTTAAGGTAGGGAGCCTAGCAAAGCTGCTTGAGTTTATCCTGCAACAGCACGGACATCTAATTAACCCTTTGGAGTTCTCCTTTCAAGTTCGTTTCTAAGTCACACCACTCCTATCTATGAGCTGTATAAAGGGAAAATAATTATTCTACCTGGGTATAAAAAAGATTTTAATTGGCACAAAAATGGAAATTAAAACAAACAGAAGCCTGTAAGCATCTATAAGGTGTCTGTATAGTGTCCTGACCTCATTGGAGAAGCCGAGAGACATAGTCCTGTAGGGCAGAGGAGGTATTTTCCAAAAGAGAGTCTTAATAGTGATTAAGCATTAAAGCACAAGGTCACACCGTGGAGCTGATATGCTCCTCCGGAGACTCTGGGAGGCACCGGGAGGGTGAAACCAGGACTTGAAGAAGTGAAGCAGATACTTAAGACATTTGTTTAAAAAAAAAAACAAAACAAAAACAAAAACAAAAACAAAAAAACAAACAAAAAAAACTAACTGATGATCAGGATTAGGGGATAGAAAAAAGGTGTGTGTGTGTGTGTGTGTGTGTGTGTGTATGTGTGTGTGGTGTGTGTGTGTGTGGTGTGTATGTGTGTGTGGTGTGTGTGTGTGTGTGTGTGTGTGTGTGGTGTGTGTGTGTGTGGTATGTGTGGTGTGTGTGTGTGGTGTGGGGTGTGTGTGTGTGTGTGTGTGTGTGTGTGTGTGTGTGTGTGCAGTAGTAGTAGTAGGGTATGGCCAGGGCAAACTGTTTTGGCTGTTCAAAATCCTGGAAGTTAATGGCCCATTACAAAGAGATGCTGCTACCATGGTAGGAAGTACAGGGTGCTTAGTTCCTCTTTAAAATATCAAGGCTATTTACAAATATGAAAGATTTGCCTTGGTAATCATACTGAATAACACTGCCAGTGAGTTCACACCTACACAAAGACACAGTCTTATGCTTCTCAGAGTGTTCCTTCTGATTGGGTGTCACATGTCTGAAATCCAAGCACTTGGGAAGCTGCTACAGAAAGACTTCGAGTTTTCATCCAGCCTGGACTACCTAGTAAGTCCCAGGCAAACCTGGGCTACATAGTAAAACCTCATCTCAGCAAAACAAAAGCAAAGAAACACCCGTTTCCCCTTGCCGTCATCATTATACTGTGTTTTACAGTGGGGTGGGGGCGGGGGAGTGAGTGAAGAGGCGTTAAGTTCACCTGCACAGGCCCCAGCACGAGGCACGGCAGTGTGGAAGGCGGTGCCGGGGCAGCCCCTGCTCGTTCTCACATTGCATGTACAGAGTGCTTGGGAAGTCTCAGGCCAGTTCAACTGGAATGAATTATAGTACGAGTCGCACAATGAAGAGCTCTCCGTAACAAGTTCTTTAACTTGGATTCATCACCGTGATCTGCAGACTTACAGGGTGCGTGTATTTTAGCAGAGTGGAGTCTGGGTAAAGCCCCTCGGGTTTTGTTGCTGCAGTAGAACTACATGATACCAAAGTGCAAATTTTTCTAAACTAAAGTTTTCAAAACATAAAAAGGAATAAAAGTATTAAATATTTTTAAATAATAATAAAAATAATTCTAGGATACTGTGTGTGTGTGTGTGTGTGTGTGTGTGTGTGCACGCGCCTGTGTGTGTTTAAATAATATTAAAAATATTTCTAGGGTAGTGTGTGTGTGTGTGTGTGTGTGTGTGTGTTGTGTGGAGGCAGAGGACAACTTTGCGGAGTTGGTTCTCTCCTTCCACCTTTATGGAACTCAGATAGGCTCGCACAGCAAACACTTTTATCTGCTGAACTGTCTTGCCGCTCTCCAAAACCAGCATTTTTTCAAAGTTTCTCTTCTTCCGTAGGATGTGGTCAGTGTTTAAAGGTCAGCACGTACCACACTAACATAGCAACCACCCAGGTAACAGCTGAGACTGTCATTCAGGCCTGCTTTGTCATTGATAGCTCCTTCTGCCCACGTCGTCCACTCCTGGCTCCTTCCACTGGTGTCCCTCCAAGGCCACTTACTAATAGACACACCAAACCGTCTCAGAATCAGTTGCTCAGAGAGCCTGGCAGGTACAGAGAAAAGGGTTCCTTTTCTCTATCTTAGAGGGGAAACATAATTAACGCTGTAGTTTAATTATCTTAAGGGAGGTTTATGGCTAACTAGATCTGTTTAATTATTTGTAACCTAATTTCTATGTTTCTGTTTATGCATTACTTGATGTCTCCTATATGAATAGATGCTTACTTTACTGGTCACTCAGAGGAATTCAACTAGGAGAAAAAAATTGCTAACTCCAAACGGGAAATGTGTTAGTCCATTTGCTCTGCCCTGTCTAAGGTATTTTAGGTTGGGTAATTTATAAATAGAAATATCTTTTCTCACATTTCTGGAAGCTGGAAAGTCCAAGGTAAATCAGTGTACTCATTGGTTTAGTGACTAGAAATTCATCTTTACTTGTGGATGACACCTTGTCATGGTGTCCTTACACAGAAGAGAAGCCAAAGACTTCCTCCAGACTCTTTTACAAAGGTGGCTGATCCCATTCACATGGGCTCCATTCTCAGGATCTAATGCTTTTTGTTATGGACGCACCTCCAAACCACATCACCTTGGGGGTAGTTTTCCACAGGAATTTTGCAGGGACACATATGTTTAAATAGTAAAGAGCTTGTAACTCATAACAAACAGCTATATATATTTTTTTAATCTAAGGATATAAGTTCCTTATGTTGAGACAATTCTTACCCCTCTCATTATTTGGAGGAATATTTCTCACCACTTGTTGCATAAGATTCTGCCTGAGATGCTAATGGCAATACCTTTTTTTTTTAAAAAAAATCATTTGGAGTGGGCCATGTGACCCAGGTCTGGCCAATCAGAACACTGGATCACTGGATCACCCTCAGTCACAGAAAAATAGGTATGTTTCCTAAATCAAGAACAGTTTAGGTTTTCATGTCTGGTAGAGAAAAGAGTGTCGGGGGGGGAGGGGGCAGATGTTCTCTTAGGTGTATGTTTGTATTTTCTTCTTGAACACTCGGTGAAATTCATAAAAAAAAAAGAATCTTCATTTTGGAGTTTTCTGGTTATATAAAGTCATGGAATCCTTTTAAAACTAAACTAATTTGAGCTGAATTTCAAACCACTTTTCAGCAGCTCAGTCTAACTTAAGAACAGTTGATTTGGATAAGTTATATATTTATGAAATGGTGCAGTATAGAAAAATATATGACTGCATGATATATAGTTAGGTAAATAATTATAAGGCACTGACATTCTTTTTGGGCACTGACATTCTTTTTTAAGGTTAGTATTTGTTTGATTCATTCCAATTTTTTAAAATTAGGAAATGATTATGATTCATCTTATTCTAAGTCAATATACAATTCTAACACTTTGAATAGTTACTCAGAGAGTATTAAAGTATATAACTGCAACCATTCACCAACTGTCTAATCAGATCTATTTACAACTGCCAGCTCTAAACCATCATAGCAGTCAGGTAACAGGTGGTAGAAAAGGAGAATTCAGAAGTTCTAAGTTCGACTCTGGCAATGCTACTTGTGACCTGAGAATGTTTTTCAATGGGAAAAACCCTCCCTTTCCCCATCCTACCTTGTAGGATATTTTCAGGGTTACAAATTAAGCCTATGAGATACCAACACCATTGCTTTCTGCAGGGAGAGGTGGGCTGTTTACTATTACTGTTTTCACAATAGCCGTAGAAAAGCAAAACTCATTCATTAATTAACCTTAATTATATACCAAGAATGCTAATAGTACAGTTATTTTCCCTTCCAAAGAAGACCCAGTTCCATTTTATATGCTATTTTAAAGCACTGATCTAGAAGTGCTAGCCAATGCAATAAGACAAGAAAGAGACACTTAAGAGAAATGGCATTAGCACTGAAAAGAGAGAAAGCATTTACTAGTAATGAGATTGTCTCTCTGACTGAGTCAAGATGATCAACTAAAGGAGCTAGTTACATCTGATTAAAGTCCAGAAAATGCAATTAGTTTTCCATATATGTAATTAATTCGTGGCTATAAAAAAACATTCCATTCACAATTACAAGTGTGTCCTATATTAAACTGAAACATAAAGCTACCATGAGCTCATAATAGAGTATTAGTGGAAGCACAGCCAGTTTATTTTAAAAAAAGAGCTAGTGGGGCTGGGAAGACCATTCAGTTAGTCAAGCTCTTGCTGTGCAAGCGAGAGGACCTGAGTTCAGACACCAGCACCCAGGCCTTGCTTTGCGGCATGTGCCTATGGTGCGAGTGCTGGGGAGAAAGAGGCAGGGGTGTTTCTGGGGCATGCTGGCCAGACAACCTCACCAAATCAGGGAGATCTAGGTTCAGTGACAGACCATCTCAAAAAAGATGATCAAATATTGAGGAAGACACCTCTACCCTCCAGAAGCATTCACACACACACACACACACACACACACACACACACACACACAAACATGTACATACACAAACACACAAAACAGCTATGAAGTAGGCTATATACATATGGGGATTTGAGAATACAAGAGTTATTAATGAAAATGAGTAGAGACAATTTGGTACACTCAGTAAATTGTATGATAATAATCGGCAAAACATTTTTCAAATTGCAATCCCAAACATAAATCATAGATAGTATTGTATTTTGCATACAAAATAAACCCATGTAATGAATTAAAAGATAATACTGCATTGCACCAAGACAGAAACTGGGTATTGTAGGTGAGGGAACGAGACTCAGAATGACAGATACCACACATGCTCTCTTGTATGCAGAGTCCAGCATTAGATTTTTATATGTGTATATTTATGGGTGTGAGTGTGGGCATAGGCCACGAAATTAGAAAAGGGATCATAAGGGGGGCAAGAGGCTTGAAGGATGAGGGATGGGGGGGGGTACAATACACATGCATGGAAGTGGAAAGAGGATTCCTTAAGAGGCAAGGGTCCAAGAAGAGGTGCCAGAGGATGGAAGAGAGGAGCAGAAAGGCAGGAGAAACCAAACCAGGTATGTAAAGTATGTATGAAAAACCATAACAAACCCTATTACTTCGTATGCGGAATAAGACAAACACATCTTTTTAAAGTTTAGAACCTCTGACTCCCTGAAGTCTTTGGTAAAAAGATAACATAGATAAACAGAAAATCAAACAATACATTTAGATATAAAATTGAAATCTGTAACTGAGTGTTGAGTCACATATCATGAATATATTGAAATCAGTATAAACAACTAAATCTAGTTAAATTTAAAAGGGACAGATGTAAGTTTGGCAGAATAAACTAATGATCTTTAGGGTTCACCTTTTGTACTTGATGGCATATGCTGATGAATGTTAATAAAACAGGAATGCATGCTCAAATTCTTCAAATTTAAGACTCAGAATATCAGAAATCCTTTTATTTTTACAGGAGGTTTATTTGAGTGAACTGATTTCCAAACTCTGGGGATTGTCCTTGCTTTAATTAAAATCCTTTGCATAGCACCTAGCATGGTACCGCACACAGACGGGTGTTTAACGATGATGCTGTACCCTACAGAAGTGCTCGCTCGGTATGTGAAACAGTTTATAATCATGGACTCCTTTATGACAGCAAACATGACTGATTAGATCAATGTCATTTGCATATCATTATGGGTTTGATGTTCTCTGTTCTCTTCCTACATCTTAATCACATCTTAGTATGCTAAGAGGATATTAGCAAAATCACAGAAACTTTCTCATGTTCTATCTTTTATGGGATTCTACAGATGGAAAAAGTAGTAAGGTCTCGTGAGATATTGTGTCGCTAACTTGGTGATATGTTGCTTTAGAAATATACGACCCTTAGTTTTACTGCAGTGTAGGCTACTTGTTCCTAAAAGTCTTTACTTCCATTGTTTTCTGGGAGCTTGCTGAACTCATCAGTTCAACTAATATTTCTTTTAAGCACCTAATACCTGTATCAGAGAGTATGCTGGGAACTAGAGTAACCAGAGTAACTAAGATAGATGTGATTCTGACCTTGTGGAATTTATAGTCTCAATGGGGAGTCAATGAGACTAGCGTGTTAGATTCAAAACAGGCATTGCTCAAAGAACGTTCAGCAGCTGTCAGAGCAGATCAAGGAAGTAACAGGTTCACCCCTTGTTATCCCCGCCCCAGGCAAGTATTTTCAACCCTTAATAAACCACTCAGATTATTTTTAGACATTGACTATGCTCCAAGTACCAAGATAGACACTTTGTAGATCTTGAGAAATATATAATTATCTCATTTATGAGTGAGGAAGCTGCTAGAGTGTTTAATGACAAACTTAGTGTTACATAATGGTTAAGTCATGGCCTTAAGGTCAGACAGCCTGGTGAATCTTGGCTATACTGTTAATTTACTGAGTGAACAATTTCCTTTATACCCCCAAGCATCAGGTTTTTCTACCTATAAAAATAGAAATAAAACCAGGCAACTTGATGCAAGCATTTGCTACAGAAAAGGAGGTGAGTTCAATTATGTAAACCATTCAGAGGAAATTATTTAGTGTTGCAAGTGCTTAAGGCAGGACTCTTAAAGAGTGAGTAACAGGGCGTTGTTTGTTAGACAAGATTGGGAAAGGGAAGATCTGAGATATGGACAGGGACCAGGAAGTCAGGAAGACTTGATAGTTTGATGAGGAATTCAGGAAGCATCTAAAAGGTGATGTAGTGGAAAAAGGGAGCCTTGTCAAGTGGCTTTGTCCTCTGACCAATGGAAAAGTGTAATCACTTCTTCAAAATCAGATTTCTGATGTCGAAAAGCTACTCTGATGGTCATGTGGATGTTTGTCAAGAGACAAGACAAATGTTAGGAGACATTGGTCAAAACCAAAGAACAGAAAAGAGTAGAGGAGAGTAACCATTGTGGAGACAGGATGTGAAGGGTTTTCATGGCATGCGTGGGAGGCAGATAGGACTCCTGTTTTAAAGAGAAATTAGGCTTGGGAATACCAAGTTATTGTTTCCAGGGCTGGTTAGCTAAGCAATAAATGGACTCCATGCCCAGCCTGATCCCAAATCAGGTGTGCATTTCTTTCTGCAGCATGCTGCCTTTCCAGGGGACAAGCCAGGGCTGCTGGGACGGAGGCAATAGCAGTGATGATCAAAAGCACAAACATGACATGGTCTCTTGTGTTTGATGTCTGAATATGGAGAAGGAAGAAGAGGTCTGGAAGGCTCCCAGATGGAGGAAAGCATGGATGATTATAGAGCGACTTATGTGGAGCAGAATGAGGGATTTTCAAAGCGTTGTGGGGACGAAAAGTGGTCTTTGGGCACTCAGGGCTGTGTGAATTGGAGCAGCTTGCACTTAGACAAAGATGAGGGCCTTAGAAGGTCTCAGTTGCTATTTTTCCTTATTTTTTTTTAAACAAATACAAATTTCAGAAGTGGGATTTAGTTTTATACTTTAAAAGAACTGTTTCCTAGCACAGGGCAGGGGTTTGAATTTGTGTACAACTAGAGGTTATCTGAAGTATGAATAACAACACCCGGAAGACTGAGTCCTCTCTCTCAGCACTCAACCAGACTCATAGCTGGCCACTGGCTTCAGGAGCCGCTCAGGTCCTGTGGAGACCTTCTGGACGTCAACAAGTTGTCCTTACTTGTGTGAGTTTTGAGTACTCACTGTTAAGAAGGGACCGGTGTACCAGAGAATCTGTGCAGGCTGCTTAGGCTTTCAAAAGTGAATCAGGAGGTGGGGTGGCGGCACACGCTTTTAATCCCAGCACTTAAGAGGCAGAGGCAGGCAGACCTCTGAATTCCAGACTAGCCTGATCTTCAGAGTGAGTTCTAGGACAGCCAGGGCTACACAGAGAAACCCTGTCTTGAACAACAATAACAAAAACTTGAATCAGATTAGAGAAAGCCATTAAGTCAGAAAAAGAAAGAATTGACTGTTACATTAAAGACTTCCAGCACTGTCATCTATTATGAAATGAACTGGAGTACCCTTGAGCCTCACCCTGAAACTTGTTAGAAGGAAAAATTCTTGGGTTCTACCAGCGTCAACTGGCTAGTAACCAGCCCCTATCTGGGACGAAAACCTGGTAAGATGTGCAGGTCAAATTGCTTTCTACCTTGTCCCGCCTTCCGTCTCTGTCCCTGCCTCTCTGTCCCGGAGCATTATGTCACCACTCCTGAAGGATCATGTTGCTTCTCTCTCAAACCCAGAGACATTCAGAATGTGTCTGACATGTTTTCGGGATGTGTGCCTTCAGAGTTAGAATCAAAAGTCAAGAATAGAGGGTAGAGGACTTCCAAAGCTCCGAACTGGAACAGGAGTGAAATTATTGATAAATGTGGCTGGAGAAAACACAGTCCTCAAGGAATAAATGAAATAACAAGTTACAGGCTGTGAAAAATCGCTGAATCATGTGTAGCAGATAAAAAAGTCACTCTGCAGTTTATTTTTTTAAGACCTGTTCGAATAAGAGGGAAGATAACTGTAGCAATAGAAAAATGGCCGAGGAACAGACATGAAGAAACAACCACGAGAGATGAGCTCCAGCGAATGTTCCCCTCACAGGAGACCACAAAGGCGTATTAAAACAAGAAATCAATTTGCACCTACAAATTAGCTTAAAATATCTAATAATAGGTGTCTAGTGCTGTAGGGTTATGGGAAAATAGACATGATCTTATGATACATTTGGAAATATAAGCTGGTATAACTATTCCCAGGATACGATGCAGCAGTGCTTCAAAAGTCTTAAACATAGGCATGCCTTTTGACCCAAAAAGAGGAATATATTGATTTAAAAGTACTTCTAGAAGAAGGCAGTAACTAGACATAGGCATAGAAATTTGCCTGTAAAAACATTCATCTTAGTAACCTTGTAAGAATGAGAAATTAAAAACAGCCTAAATCTCCAGGTTTATTAGATAATATATGTCATGTCTCTCAAATAAATTATTATTCAGGTTTTAACTTTTATGGTGTAGATAAAATATTATAAAATGTTTATAAAATACTATTACCATAAAAGTAACCTAATTAAAACTAGGTACGGTGATATGAAAATCTTATAAAAATGTGCACATGGGTACATGTGTGTTTGTATATCTATATCCGTATTTATGCCAACATTTGCAAGAACGAAAAACTGGTATGTCTTTGAGAGATTATTTGCTGTCTAGTTCATGGGTTAGGCCCAAAACTTCCACATATGTGGCTAGGTAATAATTTTATATCTGATTGAAAAATTTAAGAAAATTAACTTTTTTTTCTTTTATGTTTCTCTAGCTTAAAAAAAAAAGTTCTACAGAAGTTTGAGTTCCACTTTTTAGCCAGAGCAAGAGGATAAACTCTAATTTTGAAGAAATGCTAATGGACCAAATTAACTGGTAGAGAGTGGCAGGACCCAAGAGTGAATTGTCAGTATGGGGCTCGTGAGATTGAAATACCCAGTTCAATCAAGGGGGAAGAGGCGGCCTTGTAGGAAACTAAACAAATACACATAGAATTCCAGAAACCTAGGCTTCATCCCACAGCTTCTTAGTGTCATCCTGATGTGACTGCTCAGTGATTTTAAGGCTGTTCTGTCAGGCACCCTAAAAGAGAGCTCTCAAGATGTCATTTCAAGTGTGAAATTTCTCCCAGGCTTATCTTTTAACACCTGTTTGAGTTTTGCATGTGTGTTCCATAATAAGACGACTTAACTTCATATAAAATCACTTGGAATGGTTTACTCTGAAGTCAGATTGATTCTTTGGGAAATGTTTCGTTGCATGTGCTGGCTGTCACTCACTGAGGACCTTTAGAAGAATGCTTAGTCTCAGATGGGTCCGCAGTGTTTGTGAGCAGCCTGGGAAAATAGAGTCAGATTGAGAATTTGCTAGCGTGAGTTCCGGAAGGGGAGTGGGCTGGCTAATTGGCATCAATATGCCATCTGCTTGGCAGGTATAGCTCTGCAGTGAAAAAAAAGATCTCATGGGGCAAGGATTAAATTAGATATGATGCACTGAGCATTGCCTGACGTGCGGTGTTCTCTCAATAAACGTTAGCTGTTATTATCATCAGCATAGATGGTGTTCACACCCGAATGTCACTACCACTTATCAGTCATGACTGTTACTCTGATTCAGTGTAAATCAAGCCCTAGTCACAAGTGAGCTGACTCCTTGAGGAAATTTTTCTCATAAAAGCGAGTGATCACAGTAGCTATGTGTGGCCATATTTCTCTCAGGGAATTAATAAAGTGAATCAGTCCTAAAACGTTGGCCATCTTTTCGTGGGCTGCATAACCAAATTTCTTTAGTGATGAAATGGTGATGATTTTTATCAAGATAATGCTGCTGCCTGAGAAACCTGGACTGTGATTCTTTTTTTTTTTTGGTTTTTCCGAGATAGGGTTTCTCTGTGTAGCTTTGCGCCTTTCCTGGAACTCACTTGGTAGCCCAGGCTGGCCTCGAACTCACAGAGATCCGCCTAGCTCTGCCTCCCAAGTGCTGGGATTAAAGGCGTGCGCCACCACCGCCCGGCTGCTGTGATTCTTTTTAAAAATATATTTGTGGAGAAGTAGTGATACATGCCTTTAATCCCAACACTTGGGAGGCAGAGGCAGGCACATCTCTGTGAGTTCAAGGCCAACCTGGTTTACAGAGCTAGTTCTAGGACTTCCAGAGCTCACCAAGAAACCCTGTCTTTAAAAAATGGAAAAAAATATTTATTTTCAAATCATTATTGTTTTATGCATATGGGTGTTTTTCTTGCACGTATGTCTGTACACCACATGCATTTCTGGTGCCTGTGGAGGTCAGAAGAAGGTGTCCAATCCCCTGGAACTGGAGTTACAGATGGTTATGAGCTGCCACATGGGTGCTAGAAATTGAACCCAGAAACTCTGGAAGAGCAGCCAGTGCTCTTAACTTCTTAACTATATCTCCAGCACTTTATCTTTTTTAAATTTGTGTGTGTGTGTGTGTGTGTGTGTGTGTGTGTGTGTGTGTGTGTGTGTACCACATGTGTGGATGCCTGCAGGGGCCACTAGGGGGCATCAGATCTCCTGACATGGATGCTGGAGACCAAACTGTGTCCTCTAGAAGAGCAGCAAGTGCCCTTAACCACGGGACCACCTCTCCAGCCCCATGAGTCTTTCTAACAAATGACAGCAGTTCACTTCCATACTCAACATTGACAAGGACATAATTTCCTTGGGTCCCATAGTCTCTAAAGCAGAAGATTTTAAAATGCTTTGGTTATATCTCATAGTAAGAATGAATGTGTGTGTGTGTGGGGGGGGCAGAGCACACATTAGGACTCCAGGAAGTAATGCTTGCCCCTCCCATACTTATTATTTAACACCAAAGAGGTGAGTTGTTGGGCTCTGACCCTGTTCCTTGGGTAGCTGTTGCCTTGCTTGCTGACCTTGATCGGATGTCCTTCCTCTGCTAATTCCCTGCCGGTTTCCTTCCTCCTAAACAGCTTACCGGAGGTTCCTTGTTTGTGTATCCTGTGTATTGGTGTAAACAGCTAGGATGCAAGCGTGTAAAACACCTGTAGCGAACTTCTGCCTTCCGGGGTTCTCCCACTGTGCTGTAAGCCTGTATCTAAGGCCTCTTCCCTCCTTCAATAAAGGGCGTTCTACTGAGAGGAATGACCCGATGTCTTGTCTCTGTTTTAATCCTCAGCCCCTCGCTTGGACATGGTGACGGGTAGTAGCACAGGCGCTACAGTGAGCCTGACTCTCGAAGAATCCACCGATGAAAGCAGCTTGGGCTGCCATGCTTAGTGTCTCTGTTTCTTTCCTCTCTGTTTATTGATCAACCTGACTTGCATTGATTGGTCCATGCCTTATACACACGCTCTTCTCCACCTGTGCCATTGTGCTGTAAGTCATGAACATCAGTGCAAGTCAACCTGAATGATGTCTTCAACAACTATTCATCTTTTCTGGAGCTTTAAGGGACATTTTAATATTATGTTTCTTTCGCCTAAATCCTCTAAGCATCTGCTGAGTTCTGACATCAGAGTTATCCAGAGGCTTAGCGTGAATGAGGAACCTTTTTTGCTCTATGAAATGTCTCATTCATCCAACAGACATCTGTGTGTTGGGCATTGTGCTCTAGGCCACCAACTCCAACTCACCCACACTTTGACTGTTCCAACCTGCCTCCGCCATTTGAACAGGACCTTCTCTGTGCATTCTGAGTGGGAGTAAGTCTTTGCACTTAGTTCTTATGTTGTATGTGAGCTAATATGTGAGTATTTTCTTGTCAATCACAGGTTAACAACCTAATATATTTTTGTTTATGTCTGATTTTTTGTAAATAAAGAAAATAATTTTTGGATTCATAATGTTCTCGGTTAGTCAGGGTTGGGATTGGCGAGGGTTAGGGTTAGGCCTGCGGTAGCGGTAGACTAACATCTTCCTCCTGCTTATCTATTGCCTCATGATAAACATAATTTCTTCATTTGTAACCTCATACTGAGAATTTTGTAAAGACTGAATAGAATAAATAAAATTATGTTTTTAAAATGCCTTATGATGCTGCGAATACCTAATAGGTGGTGAACTGTTATTTAACTATTCCATTCACTTTATTTTTTCTAGCCAGCCACTAAGATACTGTGACCACATCACAGGTCAGCATCATAATAAGTTCTTCGTGTACTTTCCTATGTGAATTAAAAACAACAAACAAACAAACAAACAAACAAAAAACCTTGAAGTGTTTCTTTCCATTTTATCAACGAGGAAACCAAGGCACAGTGGAATTAAGGAACACAGCTAATCTTCTAAAATTGAATTTGCAGAGCTAGATTTGAACTCTCAAGTAAGAAGATGTTCAAAGCTCTGATTCTGTGTGTGGTGCAGGATGAATTGAGGGTTCAAACTTTCCACAGCTAAGACCCCAGCATGTACCTGTGACAGTGTGCTTTTGGCCAGTGCCGGAGACAAAGACTCTAGACGTCTCATTAGCTTCCATCTTCCGCGAGTTTAGGACCGTTTGGGAAGCACTTGGACATGAAATAGTTGGAGTAGATGGAAGAGGAAGCTACGCTTTACAATGAAAACATTTGTGAACCATTTGCTTGTGCTTTCTACCGACATGTTGCGTCGCTCTGCAGTGGTCAATGAGAAACATACCGAATAGCTGACTGAGCTTAAGGCCAAGCCGGCGGGGACTCCGGCTGAGCATTTAGTAACTGCTTGGCTCACAGAGCTGCCTGCCTGGATGGTATAGCTTCCCAGACAGTTTTGTGGATTCCAGAAGGCTATTAGGTTAGTACATGCCTAACCATGGTACATCTGTTTGCTTTGGATAATAATGAGTGCTTTCCCAGCTGTGCATTTTTCTACCTTCCTTCTTTGTTTCCCTGGGGCCTGAGCATTTAGCATTCCTGATTTTTTTCTGAGCTGTTAAACTGAATCCAGAAATATCATTGTAGCATTTCAGGGGATCTGGTCTTGTCTGTTTTCAGTCTTAATGTTAAGCCTTAAAAATACATATGTGTATACACATACATATGTACACACACATACATATCTTTCTTGAAATTTAACATAGTTAAAATTGTTTCCATTTGATGTATGCATACATGTTTTTTCTTCTTTTAATTGAATTAATGTCTTTGCATACATAAACATGCACTTGGTCCCAAAGTTAAATATATATAAACATATAGCAACATAAATTCAGAGAAGTCTCGCTTTCCTGCCCATTCTTTTCTCTCTG
The DNA here is from genome assembly GCA_902168425.1 of Peromyscus attwateri. Lineage (NCBI taxonomy): Eukaryota > Metazoa > Chordata > Mammalia > Rodentia > Cricetidae > Peromyscus > Peromyscus attwateri. The sequence goes on from CABHPP010119573.1 coordinate 18,381, forward strand.
TTCCCTCCTGCTTTTAGATGTAGTGATTTGAAAATTTTCTAACCTTTAAAAAAACACACACAATATATATTCAGTGAAGCATTCACCTTGTAAGCACGCCGTGTGGTGATGTCTCACAGGCTAAACACGCCCACGAGCCCACCACCAGGTGCACAAATGGAATCCCACCAGCACCCATGACACTGGCCTTGTGTCCTTCTGGTCTCTGCCACCCCAGAGGCAGCTGCTCTCCCGTGGACTGGCTTCTCCAGATGTTGGACTAGGAGTGGACAGCACAGCGTGTGTAGTGCTTCTTATCCAACAATACTGTGACGAGCTCCCTCTAGGCTGCATGCGGTGGAATATTTCCCTTTTCCGTCTGCTGGTGAATTGGCTCTAACCGTATGTTCACTGCACCACAATGTAACCATTTTGTCGGTGGTGGATATGGGTGTCTAGTTTGGAGTTTGAATCCAAACTAGTTCTTTTTCTTTAATCTATTAAGTTAGTTTCCATTTTAAAAATATTTTTTTAGTTAACATACAAAGTGGTGGGTTTCCTTGTGACATCTTCATACAACGGTGTCAATATACTTTGTTCTAATTCATGCCCTACCCCCACTACACTTTGTCTCCTCCACGACACCCTATGCTGGTCCCACTGTCATACGCCCTTCTGCTTCATGTCACCTGCATCCTACTGTGCCTTCTTCCCCACGCATGTCCCTCCTGTGATGTCTCTTTATCTCTCATGGTCTCCTTTCTACTTCCATCACAAGCACACATGTGCGTGAGTACACACACACACACACACACACACACACAAAATATATGCACATGCATATATTTCACATACAAAAAACATGCAGTATTTGTCTTCCTGAGTCTGGTTTTTTACACTTAACATCTCTTTTAAGAATATGATTATGTTGTCTGGAAAGAGAAGTAATTTGACTTCTTCCTTTCACATTTGTAACCCTTTTATTTCTTCTTCTGTCTTGCTGAGGTTTGAGCACTTTGTTGAACAAGAATGGAGGAAGCGGGTGCCCTAGTATAATTCCTGATTTTAGAGGATGTGCGTTTATTTTCCCTGGTTTTATTTAATGGTTACATGAACTATATAATGGTGGTTTTATTTAAAGATTACATGAACTATATAATGGCTAGAGGTTTGCCATATGTAGCCTTTGTTGCACTGAGGTGTGTTCCTTCTGTTCCTAGTGCCTTCAGAGTTTTTACCAGAAAGGGAAGCTGAACCTTGTAAAGGCCTTCTCTGTGTCAGTCACACTGGTCACAGGATTCTGTTCTTGGGCTATTTGTGTTGTGAGTCTATGTGTCTTTTGACACATGTATGCATTTCTAGTGGCTATTTTGTGGAGAATAGAATTGCTGTGTCTACAAGCTTTCATAGACAGTGCGGTTTCCGGAAGTGACTGTTGTGATCAACACTCTCAGCAGTGTCCCATTAGTTCCTCATATTTACCAACACTTGGTAATTCTGTCCTGTTACTTAATTCATTTCATAAGTATCTCCTGTACATTTGTCTTGCTTTTCCCTTGATTGTATCAGTTTTGGCTTAATAGTTCACTATTTGTTCATGTAAAGTAAATATACACATGTCTACTCTTCTATCACACCAAAGGCAACCCTTTCATTGTACTTCTCTGTCTTACACATTGTTTTTTAGTTTCAACAATGTGTCCACTGACTTCTGTGTAATTCAGCATGTCTTCTTTCTTTTTAGAACTGCATAGTATTTGACTGTATGAATATGCTTTAATTTTTCCATCATTTTCCTATCAATGGGCATTTAGATTATTTCCCCACATTAATAATTATAAATATGCCATAATTAATAGAATTATGCACAAAACTTTTCATATTTTCTGCTGTGTCTTTGCTTTGTGTTCCTAGAACTGGTGTTGGTGGGACCAAGATAGATGTATTTTTTAATTTAGCTGTTCATTGACAAATTTTCCTTTCCTTTCATGGAGATTATTCATTTTGTATTCCTGCAAGTGATCCATGAAACATGCACTTATAAATCTCATGCAATAAACTTTTTTAGAATATTATATAGACAGGGAATTAAGACAGTGGTATTCTTTTTAAATGAAGAATTTTCAAAAGTTAAACTGTTGATCGTCTATAATATAACTGAATATACTACTTTAATATTCCTTGTATGTGTATATATATATATATATATATGAGTTTAAAATATAATAAATGTGCATGTAGATTATGGTTTTTAAATCTTTTGGTTGTGAAGTTATAGAAAAAGTAAAGCATTCATAGAGTCATGTAACTGGGAAATCAGAGGCAAAGACAGTCTCTTAGTTTCATGTACAGTAGGATCCAGGCTTGGTCTTCCTGCCCTTCCTTCCTTCCTTCCTTCCTTTCTTCCTTCCTCCCTCCCTTCCTCCCTCCCTCCCTCCCTCCCTCCCTCCCTCCCTTTCCCCCTCCCTCCCCAGGGCACTGAGCTTAGTGCTTCACCTATGCTAGACAAATGCTCTACCACTGGCTACAGCCCAACCTCGGCATGGTCTCTATACTGGCAGGTTCAGTGCCTGGTTCTCATTGCCTTTACAAAGTGCAACACCAGCAGACAGGAGGCCAGCCTTTGTCGGGAATATGCAATTATCTCCACAAGTGGCTCTGGCCCTGACTAAGGTGCTCAAAGAAGGAACTTGGGATCAGCCTCCAAATGCATATTATTTTTTAAATGAAAACTCTCTTGTTTGGTGCACTGCAATCAATTTAGTCCCTCACTGGTCTCCATCTTCACATGTAGAGTATTTCCAGGTTTTATTGCATACTAACAGAATTATTAATATCATTAATTTATGGCTACACATCTTTTATACTTTACACTTTTATGTATTTACTCTATGTTTCTATATGTAGGATTACTAGGTGAATGAATATGAATGTTTTATAGATAAGGTAAAATCTTCCCAGTGTATTTTGAATGACATACAGTCTCAGCAGCCATCGTCAATACTGCTATTCTACCATACTACAGGGAGTATTATGAATTTTAATTTGATAAGGGTTATCACATTGTTCCATGCTTACTTTACATCAAAGAATATCTGTTCTGTTTATAGTAGACATTAAACACATAGTTTGACACTTAATTAGCATTTCATATTTTCCTATATTCTTTTTCTAAATGTATACACTCTCTCCTTCTGGTTTAAAAAGAAAAGATTATGAAATAAAAGAAGAATGCTAAGGGTAAAGGTGTCAAGTCTTTGCTTTCCCATGTATACTTAGGACTTATCGAGTACCCTGAGCAGTTCATGGGGTGTCAAGAGGTGGTGTGGAGTGTGTGAAGCTGGCCATCACTTCTTCAGCTCTTCGGTTAAGGCTTCTCCAGGTAGACGCAAAATTCACAGTGTGCTTCCTAGGTTAGCTGGCAAGGCAGATCCCCATGTGCTTTTTCCAACCAGACTGTCAGCCCCGGGTGCGTCATTCAGGGTTTCTGGAAACACTGTACTATGTCCATACAGTGGTTCTCACAGTCTTAGTTCAGGAGGACCCGGGAACTGGTTGGAAATTCAAAATCTCAGGCCCAGTCTCAGATCTATGCATTACGAACTCTGGGCACAACGTGGTAACATGTGTGCGTGTCTGCTCCACAGTAGCAAAATATGCAAAGCATAAAATTTACCATCATAACCGCTCATAAGTCTGTAACTCACCTTGGGAAACCTATCTTTAGAATTCTTTGCACCTGGAAGTACTGAAATCCACTAAACATCTCCATGTTCTCTACTCCCTTCAGCCCTGGCAACCATCATTCTCTTTTCTGTCTCTATGAACTGGCTGCTCCGAGTGCTTCTCAGAAGGGGAATCACAAAAGCTCTCTCTCTTTCCCATTGGCTTATTTCCCTCAGCATAATGTCCTTGAAATGTATCCACACTGCAGCATGTATCAGTATCACCTTCCTTTTAAGGACCGAATAATATTCCCGTATATTGGTATACCATATTTAGTTCATTCTGCCCTCCCAGGAATGTTGGACACTGGACTGCCTCCCCTGGCAGTTTGCAGTTCCCCATGCCTATCAGGTGATTCGTGGAAATGTTTAAATTTCAGAACTTCTGGGTACAAGGAATGATGTGTGGTTACTGATTGTCATCTGGGCAAATCTGGCATTGTTTTTTAGAATGTTTTGAACTGTACTTGACACAGCAAGTTACTCTGTGTACTGGCTTGTTTTGTGTGTCAGCTTGACACAAGCTAGAGTCATCAGAGGAAGGAGCCTCAGTTGAGGAAATGCCTCCACAAGATCCAGCTGTAAGGCATTTTCTCATTTAGTGACCAGTCTGGGAGGGTCCAGTCCGTGGTGGGTGGTGCCACCCCTGGGCTGCTGGTCCTGGGTTCTATAAGAGAGTGGACTGAACAAGCCATAGGAAGCAAGGCAGTAAGCAGCTCCCCTCCATGGCCTCTGCATCAACTTCTGCCTCTGGGATCCTGCCCTGCTTGAGTTCCTGTCCTGACTTCCTTCAGTGATGGACAGCAATGCTGAAGTGTAAGCCTAATAAACTCCAACATGCTTTTTGGTCATGGTGTTTCATCAAGCAGTAGAAACCTGAACTAAGACACTCTGTATGCGTCATATGAGGGGAGAAAGCAAAACAACTCTGCTTCCAGCGATCCCATAAGGATGCAGAGTGGAGTCCTACAATGCTAGGTCTGAGGTATTTGGTCATGTCTGAAAAAAACTGTTCAACTGAGCAGCTATGAATGTTGATAAAGTGCCCTTCACTGAGACACTAGGCTAATCTGGTTTTTGAAACTGGACGTACTTTCATACCTTCTAAGTCAAAAGATGAGGAGGGTGAAAGAAAAAGTAGAGACAGCAAAGGGCATGTGCCTCAGATAAAGTCAGGACAAACAGAGCAGCCCGCATGATGCTCACCATGGGTGCAGGGAGCTCTTCCTGGAGTCGACAGGTAGAGCTATTTTGAAAGAGCTAGATTCTCTTTCAGTTACCAGGGAACGTTGGAGGTTATGTAAACTGCCATAACAAGGACACTCAAATCTCAGGAAACAGAACATTAACTGACAGCCCGAGATAGTCAGTCAGTTGAGGACCTGAGGTGATGTGCGGCTTTGCAAGATGGGCTTTGGGATGGGGAGATTCAGTTTTCCCAAAGCGTCCAAGCCATAGCATTCTGCTGGAGGCAGAATGCAATATTAGACAGGCTAATGATATGATATGATTTGATACAAGGTTATTAATTCTAGCTAAAGAAATGAACGCACATATTTGATTTTAATGCATTTTATTTGGAAAGAGCAAATTATCCAAATGATGATATTCCTGAGGCCTGACGTGGGCATGTATTTAGATACAGTAAATCTGAGTGAATAAATGTCATAACAAATGAATCAATTTCGATCCCATTTATTGAGGACTTAAAACATGCGAGCTAAAGGAAGAGTGCATAATGACATTTCAATCAAAGACCTGCTGCGTACGTGAAGGTGATTATCTAAGATTGCAATGGAGTTGAAAAGTTTCTATTTCTAACGACATCATGGCAGTTACAATGTCCTGGCACAACATACGGCTCACGCTTGTCTGTGATGATGCTACAAGGGGCAAGCCCACTGGGCTGCCGCCAGTCACACACACGTGCAGCACATACAATTACATGCAGTATATCGTGGTTGGTGACGATCACAAATGATTGTGCTACTGCTTCCTTTGCTATAACCGACTTTAAAAATCACCATTCAAGTGTGTTCTTCAACATGGGAAGACAGCTTGCTGCTAAAGAGTGTGCTGGCTGTGGTCGGCTGCAGCCTCACGCATCTCAGACTCACTGCGTCTCTTCCTCGCCTCGTTTGCTTTGGTGCTTGTGGACTCTTCCGCCGTTTCGTCTTCCGTGGCACCAGGCAGGAGGCTGTGTCGCAGCACCTAAGCACTGAGTCGCCAGGGCCACCCAGGTGTGTGTAAGTGAGCTGTACAGTGTTCATACTACAAATCCCCCTGACAGAATGTGTTCCTGTAGTCACATGACCCAAGACTATGAACAGGCCATCAGACTCTCCAGAGTGTGAAGAAGTAAATGAACAATGTCCTGTCACTCCTGTAGCATCTCTAGTTCTCACACTAGGAGGCACACGACCTTGGACAACTTATTTAACCTCCCTGGGCCTCAGCTTACCAATCTGTGTAGTTGGGTAGATGTGAGTTAAACAGCCCTACAGTTTTCTGCTTCTGCTTATTAATTTTTTTTAGGGGTGGGGTGGGGTAGAACTTTCATTTATTAATTCACTCAGCAATATTTGAGAGAGCATGTAAGGCATTGTGTTACACTTTCCCCATAACTTACTAATCACTTTCCTTTCTCCTCACTATAAAACGGCTCTGCTAAATGTCAGGAAAAACAACAAAAATCTCCATAAACGGATTCCTATAAAACTCATCCCCAAATAGCAAGTACTCTGATTCCTGGCGCAGCTCCCACCAGAGGTTAGCGGCTCTCCTACCTTCCTGGTTCCCAAGGCCCAGGAGGTGGTAATCTAACATCTGTCCTCGGTGCTACCCCATCCCAGTGCCCTTCACCGTCTCCTGGCCTCAGCTTCATAGGGAAGCTTCTCAAGGCCTGTCCACCAATCAGCAATACCATGCAAAAGTTTTGCTTTGAAAAAGCCATTTCAGAGGCATTTGGTTATTTAAAGATTTGAGTCTTCGTAAACACATCCGTCCCATGTGACAGAGACAGGGGACTAGCAGATGTTGCCTGGTTTTTCGTTTTACCTTGGGATTTCATGGTTTCTGTTTTTCAATTTCTAACTAAGTATTAAATGCTTGTAGGATTTAAGTGGCTTGTTTAATTAAGCTTTAAAAATGTATTTAAACTTTAGGTCGGCCTAGATAATTCAAAAATAGAAACAACCGTGGCAGGTCTGCCAGGTCAGCCTTGAACTCGAGTGTACTCCACCCTAAACGATTTGAGCCATGGCTAAGTACAGTTCTGGAGGTCTCTGAGTAAGCAATTTCAAATTCTTGACTTTTTCAGGGCTATATTTACAGAAGCAAGGCCTCTTCTATTTCTGCCTCCCATCATTTAAAAATTAGCCCGTTTTCTGAGTCTGGAGTAAGGGAGGGAACAGCGTTTAAAAATTACAAATGGATGCCATGCCAGTGGTGCCACACACACGTGGGCCATGTTTTTATTACAGTATCGGAGCACCCTGACAGCCACAATAAACATGTACTGAAACATTGCCTTTAAGTTCCTTGCTCAAACATCCCTCTACCCTCTGGGTTTAGGGCTTATTGCTCTGCCGCCTGAAACGTAATTGAACCCAGCAGTTTTGACTCAGTCCAATGTGTAAAACTGATCATGTATTGTTTGTGGTACCAAGTGATGTCTACAGACTGGAACTGGGAAGCAGAAGGAAATGTAGCTACATGACTGTCTCCATCACGGGTCTCTTGGCTGAGATACTGGGAGTGATATTTATGACAGCAGACAGATCGGCTTCACAAAGTGCAGCAACTCCTTCTTAATGAGCATGTGTTCCAAACAGCATCTTTTTGTGTGTGTGGGTAGTACTTTTATATTCTATATAATAAAGGTAACTATATCAGCCATTCAGGAATGTGTTCTGGAGGTGTATTCCTTCCCTGTAAATCCCATCTTGATGCCTTCTTTCTGCCTTTCTTACCTTTTGGAAAGAGGCAGGCTCTGAAAGTCAGGGCCTAGTCCATATCTGAATTCTTTTTTTCTTTGTGTGGGTACAGGGTCCTGCTGAGCTCCACCAGCTGAGCAATTCCCCCAACTGGCCCTTTTCCTAGAGGAGAATTTTCTGAAAACATGTCCACTGCTCTTCTCTATTGCTCCCACTTTTTTCTCTCCGCTCCACCCCCACCTTGAGGAGTACCTTCTCTACTGCTCTGGGCTGCATAACTAGTGCCTCCTCGGCACCAGGACCTGTTCAGGTCTGCTCCATGCTTTGTGCAAACACTAACTCTTCCAGACCTGCAAAATCCGATCATGTCACAAGTCTCCTTGAAATCCAGAGTGGGTCCTGTCACCTTTAGAATGTCATCTCCATCACCACCCCTTGGCCTCTGCTGCCCACCTAGCCTCATTTGCGGCCACTGGAGGCTCCTGTCCCTCCTTTGGTCTGACTGGAACCACAGTTCTGTCTTTTCTGTTTGGAGAATGCATTTCCAGCTTTTTCACCTGACTGATGCAAACAAATCCTTCCCCCTGATGGATGAGAGGCACCACAGGCGCCATGGCTCATCAGGTACCATCTCTCCTGGTACCCCGCATTTAGCACAACATTCGCCACCCCTACTTATTCATGCTCTCCTTTTCGTCTCTCCCTGAGACGCTAAGCCTGTCACACCTGTAATCCTAGCCTTTAAAATTTTCCCCTTTATTTTGTCTCCAACACGCAGTAGTAGTCTTTGATGTTTAGTAGTTTTTCGATAAAGATGGGAGGCAAGAATGACTTCATTCACTCATTTATTACCATTCTGGTCAACTTTGTTTACATAGATGTTTGTTACCAGGTAGTTGTTTGTGTGAGCACTCTATTTAAGGTATCTTTCTTCAAATAATTCTATGCATCATTGGTTTTACATTTTTGGTATTACCTGCAATACCACCTGCAGATAAAATACAGCAAAGCAGCATATGCCAAAATACCATGATGAGAACAGATCCTGGATCCTTCGGCAAATAGTTCAGAAAGCCCTTCCATACACTTAGCTTTTTATACAGAAGCTCCCATGGTCTGCTTTTCTATGGATTCTCTGGCAAACTAAGAGCATGACTTAACCCATACCATTCTATTTAACAGTGACGTCAGGACTAGTGATATGGTTCAGTAGGCAAAAGCACTTGCTGAAGGAGTCTGGAAACATAAGTTTGTTAGATCTCCAGAATCTAAAAAGTGGATGGAGAGAACCAATTCCACAAACTTGTCCTCCGACCCCTACATCTGCTCTGTAGCATATGCCCCCAACATCATTCACACACACACACACACACACACACACACACACACACACACACACAAGAAATTCTTTAAAACAGTTCCATCAAATACTTGTACATGTATTTACAAAAATAAAATATATTTTTCTTTCTCAACAAATTGTACTACATCACATTCACATGAGCACGTTCACGGCTATCAGTTGGTGTGCAAAGTGGAAAAGTCACTGGACCTGGGACTATAATGTGAGCTTTGCATTTGGGGCCTGTGCACTTAGAAAACACCTTCTAGTGTGCAAATCAGCTGTGCCCAAGGTTTTTTTTTTGTTTTTTTTTTTTTTTAATTCCCCTTTGGCTACACAGTGTAGCTCTTATAGCAGAACAGTGGCTCCCAGCCAGAGCATTTTTTTTTCAAAGTGGCCATGCCTGGAGCCATATTTGGTTGCCTTGGGGGAAAGTTGTATGACCACAGCATTTAGCACTTCATGGGAAGAGGCCATGGATACTGTTACCCCTCCTACAGTGCCAGGGCAGCCTCCCCCACAATTATCTTGCCACAAAATGTGGAATTGGACGGGAAATGAGAATTTGTGTTGCCTTTGGTTAAATTTTCTTCCTTGTCATATTCTGCATTTAGAGACTGCTCCAGGAACTGTGTATGACTCCTACTTGGTAGCTCACAAGAGGGTCATTTGCTTCGCCAAGCTCACAGAGTCTTGCTTGCTCTACTCCGCTAAGACTGAGTCTCTTACAACAACATAGTCATAGAATGAAGTCCATCTCCTTTGCTGCAGTGAACAACTGCAGCAACAGGGTCCACCTGCACTCAGGGCTTACCCAAAGTAGACATCAGGAATCAGCAATGACAAGGCCTTCCCTAGCATTAGTCTGCACAATATATGGTTGTCTTGCTGGCAGATATGCTGTTTCCTGCTGGGTCCAGCTGGTTAATCCACGGTACTTCCACCCTGTAGAAGAGATTGGGAGGCAGATGGAGTAGCTGTTCTCTCTGAAGGTCTACTACAGTGACGGAAAGATGCAGAGATACCCAGTTAACTCCAGTTGTTCAGCTCTCTGTTCCGTGTCCAACTCTTTGCCTCAACCGAAGATTCCTAGCCGCCCCAGGACTTACCCAGAAGCTGACTGAAGACCTGCCCAGACAGTAACTGCAAAGGCAATAACTTCTCATCTCCCTCCAATCCCTTCTTTCTGTGGCTGGCCATCCTGGTTTCTCAGATTAATCATTTAACAATTCCAACAGCATCTCTACACTTTCATTCCTTCTGATGATAGTCTTTTTTTTTTTTTACAAGAAGTCCCTCCATCCATAATTCTCAGGGGATTGTGCTTCCCTTGTCCTGACTGGTATAGATAATATTCCCCATGGCAATCAGAAGATTCAGGCAAATCCTGGCTGCGTGTTCTAGGTACAGACCAGTAACAAGCAGTTTCACCGAGAACTCACCAGAATGTAGCACCTGGGTTTCTTTACTGCTATATTGGTTGGGAATAGTGGGTATAGCCCCCAAATATTATTTTCATAAATAATGAATTAATGTGTCTGGTTTGGGTGCTACATACATGCATAGTTGTGTTCCCATGTACAGATATGCATGCATATATGTGGTTATATTTCTATTCTATATATCACATTCATGTGATTTTCCCCTTATTTTTAGCATTTAAATAACTTTGATGTCTAATGACACAGCTGGATGTTTTCCTATTCAGAATATCCTTTAGGGAAGGCAGAGTGATGACTGCTTAAGTACTAATGCCAAAAGAGAATTCCCCTTTGTCTGTACTGGCATCCTCTGATGAAACTGATTTCTGATTTTCTACATCTCCTCTCCACCCCCACGATGCAAACATCTGTTCTGTCCCCTCTTAGCTATTTGTTTTCAACACTTCTCATTTAAGCTGCTCAGTGTCTCTATCCTTAATGGACAGTAAACCACTGTGTTTATTATGCCCTTCACAGTTTTAAAAAATTCATGTAAATCCACATTCCCTAAATCAGTTGATTTATTAGAACTTTAAAGTCAAACATTTCTTGTTCATATTCAGTATTACCTTGGTTCCTTATACAGACTTTTCAGTTTATAAGTAAGGGATGTCAGGGACTAGGGAAACTTCAGGCACCAAAAGCAACACTGAGCTACTTGCAATGTTCTACCTTGACTTTCCCAAAGGATGTTCTGAAGAGAAAAATAGTTCAGGAGTAAGTTCTACATCAAAGGTATTTTAAATGCTATCAGTATCACAAGTGATCGGGCAAAGTCTAACATTTGTGTTCAAAATAAATACATGGAGTTTATAGGAACTAGAGGGAAAAAATAAGAAAGAAGGTCTTGGGGCTAGAGATGTAGCTCAATGATAGAATGCTTAACCAGTTCATACCAACCTCTGTGTTCCACCACCAGCACTGCAGAAAGCAGTGCAAACAAATAGAAAAACATTCAACAACGATAAAACTGTATTTCTAGATCTTTGTTGATAGGCATCCTGTGTAATGAGGAAGCATTAGCATTGAGCCCAAGGAGACAGAATCCTTCATGCACCTTCTTAGAATGCGCATTCCCCATTTGGGGAAGAAATTCCCTTTTGTCATTAATATTTTGTTGTTACTTAAACATAATAAAGTAATAAACAGAGTCTATTATTAGAAGCTATATACCAATGCAGTCCTCACATATTACAGATGAAGTACCTGGGCCCGGGCCTTGTGGCTAACAAATGAGGTAGAATCTAGAAGGCAGAGAAGATGTTGTTGTTGAGTTGTTTCTCCCAAGCAGGGCAAATCCATGTTTGAAGCAGTAATTCATGGTCACAGTTCATCTTCGGAACCCTATTAGAACAATGGGATCTTGAGTGACAATAAGAAGGACCACTTAGGCAAGGGGAAGTACAATGCCTGGCACACACTGGACCTGAAGGATCAGAACAGAGCACGGAGGAGGACCTGGGTCCAAGGAAACTACCAGGAAAGGACTTAGAGTCTTGACCCTCCCACCCTCCAGAACTCCAAGAACACAGAGGAAGGAGGTTGCAGAAACCAGTGGCTCATACACACAGCAGCACATGGAGCCTGCTGGAGTCAGGGGGGTCTGAGAATTCCACCTTTCAACTCAGCATGGCTGTGCTGTAAGTAACCTTTTATTTCTTATTCTCTATTATTTAATCTCCACTCTTACATTTATGCCTCGGGGTAGTTTTTCTTTTGTTTGTATGTTGCTCAGGTCAACTTTAATACTGTTTAATACTTGGTTTCTCCACCAAGTTACCTATAAAGCGTCCTTTACCACACTTTTCTCACACATCACATATACTCTTTCTATTATTCTTATGTCTCCTTTCTCTCATCCTTTCTGCTCTTTTTTCTCAATTGTAACCTACCATAGATATGATAATTTCTTTTTTATATAATATATTTTAAATATTTAATATAATTTTTTTGAAGTTGGAACATAATTATATAATTTCTCCCTTTCTTTTTCTTCTTCCAACCCTTCCCATGTACCCCCTACTTGCTCTCTCTTAGATTCATTGCCATTTCTCTTTAATTGTTGTTACATGTATATATGCATACACATATATATGTGTATAATATATGTATATATTCCTAAATATATGAATACTAAACACCCTGCTCAGTCTGTATAATATTTCTTGTGAATATATTGTATTCAGGGGTGACCATTTGGTATGGGATGATTAATCAGTGTGTTTTTCCTGGGGAAGACTATTTCTCTAGCTCTCAGTATTCCTTAGCTGCCTGTGGTTCTTCATTCAGGGTTGAAGAGCTGTCAGCCTTCCCACTTCTGTGTTAGCATATTGATCGGTGCTGCCCTTGTTGAGGTCTTCTTTAGGGTGTCAAGTTGGTGAGGCTTCACGGGTGTAGCTTCTCTGACACTTCTAAGAGACACAATCTCGCAGCAAACTTCCTGTTTCTCTGGCTCTTATAATCTTTCTACCCTTTCTATTGCAGTAATCCCTAAGCCTTGATGCAGGAGTTGTGTTGTAGATGTATTAGTTGGGACTGGGCTCCATAACTCTACAATCTGATTGGTTGTTGTTTTCTGCAGTGGTCTCTATCTGTTGCAAAGGGGGGTCTTCTTGATGAGGGGTGAAGAACTATGCTTCTCTGTGTGTATACGAACAGATACTTAGAAGGCAGCTAGGGTGTCTGCTGGCTTAGCAGAGTGGTGGTTGTAGAGTCTCCATTCTAGAGCTCAACATATATTACAGAGCCAAAGTGATAAAAATAGTATGGTACTGGCACAAACCAGATATGCAGGCCAATGGAATCACACTGAAGACCCAAACATGAGAACACGTAACTTCAGCCATTTCACATTTGACAAAGGTGTCAAAAACACAAGCAGGAGAAAAGAAAGCATATTCAGCAAATGGTTCTGGGAAGACTGGATGTCCACCTGTAAAAGAATGAAATCAGGCCCATACCCATCACCTTGCACAATTTCTAAACTGTGTGAACCCTAACTATCCCAATTTTCCTTTTCCATCTACTTTACCCACCTCAGTTTTTCTTTTTAAAGTTTTACCACCCTACTCCCCTCCCACTCCTAACCTTATTGACTAAAATCTGAGTGGACTCTACACTAGGCTTGGTTGTTTATCCTCTGATGGTTATTGAAGTTAGTGGGACCACTATTATTAGTTGACTGGTATGAAATTTCGTAGTGGTAATATCAAGCTATCTATGGTTGTTCTCCTAGTTAATATTTAACTTAGGGAGTAATACAAAGCTCACATCAGGAACCCTAAGATGTGGGACTGAGGAATTCCTTTCTGGGCCCCACACTCTACCATATCCAAGTCTCACTTCAAAGTTTCCAATGCTTCAGCTGATAAACTACAGCCGGTAAAAAAATAAAACAAGCAACAAACAATGGCAGATGTGTGAATTCCAGTCCAGTGACACCAAGGAGCGTGGAAAATCAAGACATCACATTCCCCCACCCCTGCACATTATTAACCATACCGCAATAGTGTCTTGTAAGACACTATTGTGTCCTGGTTAGGCTTTTTTTTTAAAATTTGACATAAACTAGAGTAACCTGAGAAGGGAACCTCAATTAAGAAAATGCCACCCTAAGATTGTCCTTTTGGCAAGCCCGTGGGACATTTTCCTACTTAGTGGTTGATGTGGGAGGGCTCAGCCCACTGTGGGTGGTGTCACCCTTTGGCAGGTAGTTTTGGGTGCTATAAGAGAGCAGGCTGAACAAACCATATCAGGGAGCTAGTAAGCAACACTCTTTCATAGCCTCTGCATTAGTTCCTGCCTTTAGGTACCTGACTTGAGTTCCTACCCTGATTTCCCTGGATGATGGACTTTAAGCTATAAGATGAAATGAACCCATTTTTTTTTTCTAAGCTGTTTTTTGGCCATGGTGTTCTATCAGAGCAATAGTAACTGTAAGGAATGTAGTGAGTTAGATGAAATCCCAGACACAGAACTCAAAATATATGCATATTCAAAGACACAAACAAAAGTTGACACAAATAAATTAAGTAATGGATGGTGTGAAAGATTCAACAAAGAGATAGAAATACTGGGGAAAAACTGATCTGAATGGTATGGGACAGAGAAAAACCAATATTTTTATGATAGGATAAAAGGGTAGATTAATGAACCTACTTTTAAAGAGCAACAACTTGTTTAGAAATGTTTTACATTGCTATGGATTTTAGTTTATTGATACAAGTTTAAACTTAATTTTGTTATACTATATTTCTACTCTCGTTTGAGGTGTTATGTTTATGTAACTAATTTAGACTGTAATAGATAATTAAAAATACAGATTAATAATTAGTGTTCTATGATAGTCAAACTTATAGTCATGTTAAGTTTTCTGGGTATACATAGATATAATTCAGTTAGATAGGCAATCTTCAAATACTTCAAAGACCTACAGAATATGGCATTTAAAATGTTTTAAAAATTTAGACTTTCTGGACAGTGAGACATGTCTGCTCCTGACAGCACCAATTTACTTCAGAGAGGAAGATGGGCATCAAAGACACTCTATATGGAGTTTATCTTCTTCTTGGTAAAAATAGCCATTTGGGCAAGAAATTGTTCTTGCCTGGACTGCTTGATTGACTGGACACGCAGGACCCATAGGAAGTTGACCACTAAACTTTGCTTGACAAAATGGTCCTTCAGGTTCCTGATTTGCAGAGGAAACTGCCAGACATTCTACAAGACATAGAGAAAAGTGACTGAGAGACTCTAGGCCTATGGGCTGAAGACAGATGCCCCACCTTTAAAAAGGAACTTTGGATGACTGTCCAGGCTGCCAGCTGTCTCTGTCTATTCTCGCAAGACTCCCGCAAGTTGCTTGTGTCCTTCTTCCATTTCTCAGGTAATACTGTATCCTCCTGAGGTCTTTAATGTAGTTGAAGACTAGATAGTTATAATTTCCTTAGTTATGATAAAAGATAAGTTTGATAGGAAACCTTAGACTCACAAATATAAGATAGATAGGATATCTTCTTTAATTTTGCCAAATACAAATAGACTAGATATTGTAACTGTAATTCTTGCTTGATAATTGTTTTGTTATATGTAATTTTACTATGTTAAAGTTAAAACCTTCTTTTTTGAAAAAAAAAAGAAAAGGGGAAGTGCTGTGGATATCACTCTGTATGCTGTGAATGTGTTGCTCTGATTTGGTTGATAAATAAAATGCTGATTGGCCAGTAGCCAGGCAGGAAGTATAGTATAGGCAGGATAAGCAGAGAGGAGAATTCTGGGGACAGGAAGGTGGAGTCAGGAGTTGCCAGCCAGATACAGAGGAAGCAAGATGTAAAAGTACTGGTAAGCCACAAGCCACGTGGCAACTTATAGATTAATTGTAATGGGTTAATTTATGATATAA
Source organism: Peromyscus attwateri (assembly GCA_902168425.1). Classification (NCBI taxonomy): domain Eukaryota; kingdom Metazoa; phylum Chordata; class Mammalia; order Rodentia; family Cricetidae; genus Peromyscus; species Peromyscus attwateri. The sequence goes on from CABHPP010119573.1 coordinate 34,244, forward strand.
GAACTAGATAGCAAGAAGCCTGCCACGGCCATACAGTTTATAAGTAGTATAAGTCTCTGTGTGTTTACTTGGTTGGGTCTGAGCAGCTGCTAGAGCTGGTGGACACAGGAAAACTTCAGCTACATATGAAATGCTAGAAATAGAAAACATAACAAGTAAAATAAAACCAACTCCCAAATCAGCAAAACCCCTGTGGAATGTCTCAGCTATTGAATGGACCAAAGAGAGTACAGAGCACATGAACTTGAAGACAGGTTGGAGGAATTGGAAAACCCAACAAAGACAAAGGTAAGTTAATAAGAAAATCCCAACACCCTGAATGTGCAACACCCTGAAAAGACCAAATCTATAGGTTATAGATATAGAAAAAGGAGAAGAAGCTTGTTTTAAAGACATAGAAAACTTTCTCAAAGAATCATAATAGAACAGTCCTCAGAATTAGGGAAAGAGATGCCAATCTAGATACAAGAAGCATTTCAGACACCAAAGAGACATACCAGAAATAAAACTCCCCCCATCATATTATAATTAAAACACTGAATACATAGAACAAAGATAGTATATTGAAAATGGCAAGAGTAAGATACCAAGTCACATATAAAGGCAGACCCCTAAGAATAACAGAAGATTATTCAAGAGAAACTTTTTAAAAGCCAGAGGGCTTAGAATGATGTATTTAAAGTTCTAAGTAATAGCAATTTCCAAACCATACTCTTAAACTCAACGAAGTTATTCTATCATAATTGAAAAAATAAAAACTTTCCATGATTAAATATAGACTATAAGAATTGTGACCATTGCCGGGCGGTGGTGGCGCACGCCTTTAATCCCAGCACTCGGGAGGCAGAGCCAGGCGGATCTCTGTGAGTTCGAGGCCAGCCTGGGCTACCAAGTGAGTTCCAGGAAAGGCGCAAAGCTACACAGAGAAACCCTGTCTCGAAAAACCAAAAAACAAAACAAAACAAAACAAAAAAGAATTTGTGACCATTAAGTCAGCTCTACAGATGATATTTAAAGGAATCCTTCAGACTGAAAAGAAAAACACATCCCTCTACAAGACCACAAGAAAGAATAAGCCACGTTATAATAAAAGTTCAGCAAGAGAGAAAGGGGAGAAACACGACCACCACAAACGGCAAGAATCAGTACATACATTTTATAACAACGCTAAATAACAGTGGTGTCAACTCACCAATCAAAAGGCACAAACTAGGAAGGAGACTGGATAAAAAGTAGGAACTATGTATTTCTTGCCCCCAAGAAGCACACCTCACCACAAAGGACAGATACTCCCTTAGGGTAAAAGGACGGAAAAAGTACTTCAAGCAAAGAGACCTAGGAAACAAGTCGATGTTGCTGTACTAATATCTGACAAAGTAGAACTTGAACCAAAATTGGTGAGAAAAGGTAAAGGTCACCTCAGAGAGCCATCCATCAAGAGGACATTACAATTTTTATCGTATGACAAAGTCTTACAGAAACTTTGTAGCCAATATAATTTTACAAAGGAGCTTGAACAGAGGTATCCAACATGGGTGAATGACAAGATGGGTCATTACATAAAAACATACAAAAAGTTCCAGGCATGCGATACCTCCCCATAAGCTTTTTCGTCAGGGAGGCACCAAAGCACTGCAATCAGCACAGGTTATTGCCACTGCTCTTTAGTGCCTACCACAACTACACGGTAAAGCTTATTGCTGAAGACACCACACACTTTGGCTGCAGGACATGTAGAAATCAATTTGGAACTGATCTAGAAACTTCCCTGCTGCTGCCTAGCTTTCACAGTGCTGGAAGGTGCTGTGTAAGAAAAGACACCAATGGTCTTACCCAACACTGAACAATGCATGCTACAATACCAACCTACCAAGATGTCCTTACTGGTACCACAGCGGCATGACAGTTATGAGGGTCACTGAACACGTTCTGATTGGATATGAGGCCTGGTACACGGAAGAGCTTCATGCCTGGTACTCTAAACTTGGTCAAATGAACATGACTAGGGAGATCATAGGCCCTGGCAGAGTAGGGTGGTTGTGGGAAGGGGGAGGGCAAGAACCTATTGTTGTTTTGCTAAATGATCATGCTGCCCAACAGCATTTTAAACACCCATAGATTAGGACTGTTCTCAACCTTGGTCAGATAAACTTCTTTTTGTAATGGCCAGTGATTAATGCAAAGACTTGTAGTCACTGATCAAATTGCTGAAAACAAGTGACATCTATACCACCCTCCAACACACACGAGTCCCAGGAAACATCGTAGGGAGCAGTAGAAAGAATCTAAGAGAAAGAAGATTAGAAGAGATGCCGTGAAGTGCTCTTCTGTATAGGACAGGGCTGTTGCACTCGAGAAATCATAGTAGCTATGGTTACCTGCATGAGACAGACAAGATCAAGCCAGCTAAAACTCCATCATGGATATGAGAGGGACTCACAAGGCCCAGTAACTTCTATATCTGAGGAGTTATTAGAAGTCCATGGCTACTATAGAATCATTTTTAGTTTAGGGCTCCGGCCATCTGTAAGTTGACAATGCCCCAGGGGCTGGCTCCAGACCCATGTGTATGTGAGCTGCATTAGTTGGACGCAGTGGATTGTTAAAAAACAAAAGAAGAGTGTCTGAAATTGGAAGGGGCCATGTGGAGAGGTCCAGGGAAGCTGGAACTGGGCAATGGAGGTAAATGATCAAAATACATTTTATACATGTATGAAATTCTCAAAGAATAAATTTGAAAATTCTACTAAGAAATAAAGACCAATACAAAAAATATAAAAGACCAGGCTTTTTATGGAGAGCACAAGGAAATACATGTTAACTAATGTATTTCCTTTCAGGTGATTTGACTTGAAGTTTTTTAAATGAAGGTGTATGTTTTTGGATGTTAAACAACCATACAACACTTTATAAGGCATTGTCAACATCATCCTACCTGTCCGCTACAGGAGTCGGAAGGATACAATTAAAGTCTCCTTTCCATAATGATAAGGAAAAACCATTGGAGTAATTTAACGAAAGGAGTATGTAACTTATACCTAAAAACCAGTAAACACTGTTGAAAGTAATGGAAGAAAACCTAATAAATATTGAGGTAGATGACGTTCATAAACGAGAAGATGAAGTGTTCTAAAATGTTCGGTACTGATATTTGCCCTGCTCTGTTAATATGAACAAAAGAAAACACAGCATAAAACCTGTGGTTCCTACGCTTTGAACAGATGAATTTGCTAGTGTGTGAATTATATCTCAATAAAACTGTTACTTTATGTAAAGATATGTGTAGTTTACTTACATAAAATATTTATACATTTCATAGTAAAAAATATATTTAAAATGTTCCCTAAACATTTCTAGTGCGCTTACTGTGTAAGCACATAGGTATAAAGATCAAAGGTCCCACCCTTTCTGGTCCCTGAGAGTTCATAATTCAGTGGGTAGATTCATCCCTTCCTGTGGCGCCATGAAAAGTCATATCCAACTGATAGACCAGTGTCTCTCTTCCCATCAGACCTCAGCCTCTGGTTAAAGGCAAATCAGCTCCACTGTGCACTCTGAAGTGTCCTACTTCCTGCCTCCTCCTTTTTTCTCCACATATTGAAATAACTTTTAAAAAAAGACAAAAAAAGCAAAGCTGAACTCTGCCTTCTCAGCACGTATAAAAGGGGACACTTTTTAAAAAAGAGAAACATTTTATTTTGGCTTGCTTTCTTCACAGCCTTGTCCAGGCAATTCTGACTTTCAGCCTTATGTCAAGGTCAGTACAAAACTTTATTTGTGTTTGTTCACTATCTAACGTCAGATTGTAAAATGAGGATGTTGCATTCAAACCCTGACAATCTCTGCCGTTGCTATCGACGATATCTTGTGCCATTCAGTGGCACAGTGTTGTGTTTTCTGTGCTGTGTTTGAGCCAAGGATACATCACTGCCCAGGTAGGTGCTAGCCCCATCCTTAGAGAACACGGAGTCAGTGAGGAAGAGAGAGGCGATCACAGAGGGGAAGTGCTAGATGCTGCACAACCAGCCAGGAACCTGTGGAAACTAAGTGTGTGAGGTGAGCTTTCCCCCCGAACCCCGAGCGTGAGCCCTCAGTCAGGTGATGGTGTGAAAGGCTGAGAGTGGAGACTCAGGAGGCAGCGGCTGGGGAAGCTGTAATAGGGTAGGGGATGAGCATGGATGTCTGGCTGGATGTGGGAGCTGGAGGATGAGAGGAGACCAGGAGTTAGACAAGACGGGATAGGCAAGAGTTAAAGGCCGCAGGGAGAGGTCCAGACTTTGTTGAGAGTCAGTGGGAAAGCACGGAAGGCTTTGAGCAACGGAGAACTGTGATCTGATTATTAAAGAGGCCCCTGAGGATGCTGGGTGGAAAACTTCAAATCTGCATATTGTGACCAGAAAAAAAAAATGCTTAGAAGAAATTACATGTCTTAAAATTTCCCAAGATTTCCAAATCCCAGATGAAACTTAAGCTTTCATTATAAGAAACAAACTGTAAAATGCCATGCTCCACTGTTTCATTTAACCCCTCGGTTATTCAGGGACAAAGTGTAGACAGTTTACTTTTTCAACAATATGCTTCTTCATTCCAGACATTTGAATTTTAAATCCAATAAAAACAAGAACAAAGATGCTTTTTGACTTCAAGAAGAAATGCCGCAAAAAAAAAGGACATGGAGCACCAGGGCAATATTTGAGAAGCAGTTTGTGGGGTGGACAGTGGGTGGCAATTTGTGGATGCTGGTATGCTGAAAATGCAAGCATTCTCTTGACTTTGGTGAAACTTGAGCAGGCCTTTAATCCAAGTCCTAGAGAGGCGTGACCATACCTCCAAGAATCACCTATTCTAGAGAAAGGCAAAATTAGATTAGCCTCAGTGAAAGAGAAAAGGGGGATCGATTTCTGGTGGCTTAAAGGCACTGTTCTTCATCTTTAGTCTCAAGAGCACTTCCTGACATCAGCTCTGTGTATGGAACGGTACTAGACAGTCATAGATGGGCAGATGAGTGAGCGGCAGCCGCCATCCGTAGACAGACCACTTTTTTCTACAAGTGCCATTTGTAATTATAGAATACTCCAATGCTTTGCTTAGAGAATGTACTAGAATAGATGCAATCTCATTGCTCTAGACAAAGCAATATTCCTCACATGCTATTCACAACAGTTAATTTGGCTTTCCAGCAGCCATGCACTCAAAAGTCGGGACACACAATATTGATGTGAAAAGTATATTCATGAGATAATAGAACAAGACTCCAAAAAAAATCACAGCAGTTCATGGAACTCTTAGGATGCTCTGTCGTTTATGGCTACTACTGTAGCACCAACCCTGTGTCATTAGTATACAAAAGGACTCCCTTGTGATTGCTGAGAGGCAGACGTGACTCTGAGACCCACATGGGTTTGATCCACACAGCACCCATCAATCATCTGAAGCTTCTTGCATTCATGAAGTCACAGAGCACACACCATATGAGGCAATGGGCCAATTTTCACTTTCTATCACAATTTATAGCATTAGCCAGACTTCGCTGGCTTGTCTTTGGAGAAGGTTGGCTCCATTCACGTTTGCTGCCAATCAAACCTTCCTCCCTTGGCCCTCCTCCACGTCTGAACTACAGCAGAGGAATCAGACAAGAGGAGAGGCTTAAATACCAAAAACGCCACACACACCAAAATGACCTTTGGCCGACATTATGATCATGCACTTCTTTTTAAAAAGTAAGACCTATAATTAGAACTGACAAACGCCAATAAAATCTTGTCATTTGAATCTTTTCTTCTCATACAAAGAAAATCTGGGAAGTTAGTTGAAATGGAAAATGATTCTTAATGCTCAGTGCAGAATAATTTCTTAAAGTAGTAACTAGGACTGAATATTCACTCAAGCTATTAGCTCATTTCAAAGCATCCATTTAGATTATGGTCTTATTTGAATAATTCAGGCCCTCAATACCATCCTGACTTTCAGGGGTCTTCATTGTTTTCCTTCCTGGCAAGCATGTTTATTTTAAAATAAAGTTTGGATTTGCAGTAGACTGGGATACTGATGCTAATTCTGGTTTTCCAGGAGGTTAGACTTTCAGGCTTAAAAGAACAATTTTCTTCTGTGGCAAACATTTAGCATAATGATTCCCAACCTTCCCAATGCTGCAACCCTTTAACACAGTTCCTCATATTGTGGTGACCCTAATCATAATATTATTTTCATTATGAATCATAATATAAATATCTGTGTTTTCTGATGGCTTTAGGTGGCTGCTGTGAAGAGGTTGTTTGACCCCTAAAGGGTCATGACCCACAGGTTGAGAACCATTGACTTAGTAGCTGTGTATTAGATGTCAGGTGTGTTGTTGGAGTCTGAAGTACAAAAACCATTAAATCACAGTTTCCTATGTGGACACACACACACACATTCACACTCATGCATACCCACACAGACGCATACACACACATACATCCTGAATATGCTAACAGATGATGGGATTTAAGTATGAATGCCGAAGGCATCAAGGCTGAAGCTGGAAGCCTGAACACTTGCGAGATAAAAGGTGCTTTGTGAGATGGGGACGGTGAGACAGGGAGCAGCGTGTGGCGGGGCCACGGAAGACTCCGGTTTTGTCAAATGTGAACCTCAGGGGGACACACTATTGAAGGGCAGCAGGTAACACTGGTGAGAGGATTGGAGCAGTCTACGTTTTCTTGGAACCTGTGACTCAAGAGCCGTGAAGGAAAGGCAAGTGTCAAAGCATTTTCCAGGGCATCAAAAAGACCAGAAGCCACTAAGCGTCTAGCAGTAGGAACAATGAAGTCTCTGCTGTGCGATGAGATATTTTAAGGCTTGTAGAAACTGGGCATTTATTTATTTGATTATTTAGTGTGTGTGTGTGTGTGTGTATGTGTGTGTGTGTGTGTATGTGTAAGTGTGTGTGTGTGAGTGTATTCTGTGAGTGAATGTGTGTATGAGTGTGCAAATGTGTGTGTGAATGTATTCTGAGTAAGTGTGTGAATGTGTGTATGTGTGTGAGTGTATTCTGTAAGTATGTGTGAGTGTGAGTGTGTATGTGTGCATTATGTAAATGCCTTAGGTTGAGCTTCTCCCTCAGTCTCTTGAGAAGAAAAGAGCATCTGATTGGGAGAGACTCAAGGAGAGCCCTTTCTGATGTGGACATGGAAGATGGTCATTTTTGTTATAATGTCCAGTCTTTACCCCTAATTTTCAAAGTCACATCACACCCTGCCTGACTCTCAGTCTTCTCAGAAGCCAGGTCCCAGTGTCTGCCAGAAAGACACCCCCCAGCACTGTGCACTCATGTGTGTGTCCAGAGCATTTCACACACAGAGCGAAGTGCTCAGATTTCTGAAATATGTAAGTTGCATAATGTGGTCAAATTCCTTAATTTGAGGGAACACATGTTTTATGTTAATCTGTGTGTGTGTGTGTGTGTGTGTGTGTGTGTGTGTGTGTGTGTGTGTCTGGGGGGGGGGAGGCACATACTGTAACATTTACTGCTGGAACCATTTTTAAAACGTGTCTTAGAGGCATGTCATCCACTCACAGTTTTGTATGTTGTTCAATATCACCACCATCTTGGCTCAGAATTTTTTCCTGTGCTGTGATTTTGAAGTGAGAAGCATGGCTGCTCGTGGGAGAGGGCTTATATGGAATCTGCAATTCTTTTGTTTTTAAGACAGATTTTCTTTTCTCCTTTAAATCAGTTGCAACTTTCAGGAACCACCCTCCCTGAACTGCAGCTGGCCTACACCAGAAACTCAAGTCAATTAGATAAACTTATTCTAAAAGAAAATATGAAAATACCTGGTTCAAATGTGAAGCATTAAAATAATACATCCACAGAATACTGAATTTAATCCAGCAATACTTTACACACACTCATACTCTGTTTTCCTCTGTGTTGATAGGCTGTCATGTAGATACTTTTATTGAACATTTGTATTTGAAAGCAAACAGCTGAGGAAAGCTGTTGAAGGCCTATCTAGAAAGCCCCTTCCCTCAGCTTCATTAGCCAAGGCCAGCAACGTGGGTGATACCACCACTCAGCCTCCCTCAGTCATTGACACAATTATTTAGTAAGAGCTCTACTGTGTCCCACGTGCTGCTGACTCTCATGCTGAGAGTTGTTCAATCAAGGATCTCATACAGGAGGACTCCCCCTCCCCCTCCCCCTCCCCCAATCCCTTCACCCTCTGACAGTTAAGGTTCTGGTGCAGTCACTGTCTGCGTTCTGCTGTATTCAGGTGAAACCTGAGCCTTCCTGTTTTCATTCACTCATTTGGTGTGTAAAGATCATGTGAGATGTGAGCTAGCATCCTGCTGGATGGTGGGGTACTGTGGACGGGAGAAAGGTGGGAGGCAGTTCAGCCTAGTGGGGAAGGCTGCTGTTGACAGTGTAACGAGAGGAATGGTTCATGCTCAATGGGAGGGGTGTGTGTGTGTGTGTGTGTGTGTGTGTGTGTGTGTGTGTGTGT